>JAODAL010081483.1:0-11892 GCA_025379985.1 Phyllomedusa bahiana | reverse complement strand
CTAGGATACAAAATAGGTAGGGCTTAAAAAAACCCCAGGTTAATAAGGGGAGGGGGATCGGGTTTGGGCCAAAACCCAAAAAAAAAAGGCAGGGGGGGCCCTTTTTGGGTATTTTTGTTATTATCGCGGTTATCCCGAACTTTGGCTATGCGCCCCACAACGACCTGCAAAAAAAACAGAAGTCTGCGGGGCCCGTGGCCGGAGGAGAGAGGGCCTTTGGTTTTTTAAAGCTGCTCTTTGAAAAAGCCAGTCCGTTACCCCAAAACTTTAGAGGAATTTGCTTTACAGACAGTGGTCGATGTGGGACTGGGGCAGTGTTTTCCCGGGAGGTAGACGGTGAAGCACCCCAGTAACGTTTTTAAGAGGAAACTCAAACCCGGAAGAGGGAACTATGCTTGTGGAACGGGAGTGTTTGGGCCCCATAAATGGGCAATTGGCCCCTTTTTTATTTTTAGGGTCGTCCTTTCGGTTAATACAGACCACGCTCTTTGACTTGGGGGGCCAAAGTAAAGGCAAACGAAAAGGTAAAAGATGGTTTGACATGCTTTTTTTTTGTTTCTCTGTGGGCAGGAAAGGGAAATTTTAAATGGAAAATGTGATGCACTGTCGAGAAAAAATTGTTTGGTGATAGTGTGTCGACCCCGGCTCGAACGAGGGCAAGGGTATGTAAGACAGTGACAGGCGGAGTGGTGGAGGGAAAGGGTTTTTTCCCCCCAAAATTTCTGCTTTTGCGGCCTTGGAAATTATGGGACCAGCGTGTCCCGATGGCCGGGGTCGGTGAAGGGAAAAACCGACGTTCTTTGTGTCAGTGTTTTTTGAGTTAGCAAAGCGGTTCCAGTCCGCTTTATCCCGGGGAGCTTTTCGGAGTGGTCAAAGGCGGGGGGGTGGCCATCCCGCCCCCCCTAAGGCGGGGGGTCAGGCCTTAAAGCTTGAGCTGCAGGCCTTAATGGTGCTGGGTTTTGGAGCCCAAATTGTGGTGCAATGATTTTTTTTTGCAGCTTTGCCCAGGGTACTGGTGTTCCCTGGTTTGTTAGGATGTTTTGTGTATAGTTAATTTAGCCCGGGAGGTTTTGTTTTATGTTTTATGCCCGAAGTTAAAGGCCTGTTTTTTTTTCATTTATCATATAAAAAAACAGCACAGTGGCTTGAACTTTACCGTTGTCATGTCCTTTTCTGTGGAAGCCCCGCCTGCTACTGCTTGGGCGTATCCTCACATTATTACAAAAGCAACCAGATATCAAAAAAGGAACCATATAGCAAGAAAATGGTGGACATAAAAGGGTTTAAAAAACCCTCCCCAGCATTGGGGTACGGATTATTTTTTTATTTTTATTATTATTTTATTTTAAAGCACCATTAATCCCAGGGTGTTGTACATTCGAGGGGGATTACATACTGTACATAACATATGTCAAACAAGTACAATGACTAAGATAAATGGTACAGAGAGAGAGAAGACGCTGCCCGCGCAAGCTTAAGCTATGTCTACACTGCATCGGACAAAAAACGGCCAGAAGGCGGCCATGTTTTCCCAGTGTAGGACCACATTTTTTGTCACGCTCTGTACAAAAACCGCAGTCGCTTCTCATTTTTTTGCCGTCACCCATTCAATTGTATTGTATTGTATGGGAAGATGGCAAGAAAAGTAAAAGCGGCGGCGTATTATACAACATGTTGTATAATACAGCGGCGCCAGAAGACCAGGGGAGAAAAGACGAGCTATGGAGACTGCAGCTTGTCTTTTCTATTGCCGCCTATGGGGCGGCCGGGACGATTGCATCTTCGGCGCTTTTAAAAAACTAAAAGCGCCAAAGATACGTTATCGTGAAGCTATGCAGTGGAGACATAGCCTTACAATCTAAAAGAGAGATCAAGCTGCCTGATAAAGCCACCTAATAGACTCCTTAGCTAGTCTATTAGTTGCCCACTAAGCACCCTCTTGTTAAGGCTGGAAGGCCCATAGACCATATACCTCAGCTGCCTGTTTTTTCCACCAGCATGCTTGTGATTAGAAGCAGGAGAAGCACAGTCATTTAAGCGCAGTACAAGGAGTAAATCAACCTTCATTGATGGGCTATCTAATGAGCAAATAGCTGGGATAGTAAATGCTAGTATTTCTAAGCTCTATTTCCTGTCCCTTGATAAAAATCAATCAATCAGTCAGTCAATAAATAGAAGATTTTAAAAAAAATGACTCCTTCTATGGAGAAATCATTGCAACCATATATAACAAAGTCAACCATTCATTTAATTGGATGCCATGCAATACCACATTTCTTCTACATCAGCCACTGGGACAGATGGGACAGTTTCTTCAAATGCTATTCATGGTGATCAAACAAAGTTTTACTGGTCACATGTTTATAATTTGTAAATAATTTTTTTCTCTTTTGGAAATAATATATTTTGCAGTATATGATACCAAAATACTGCACATTTATGTATAAATAATGTAGTCAATTAAGAAAATACAGAATATGTCCCACACTTGATGTTTCAAATATTTATACAAAATTCCAGGTTAGTGAAATGCTAGAAGGCTTTAGCAATCCCCTAAGGGCTAGAACCAAATGTCTTCTGTTTACTTCCCCACTGATAGGATAAAGCTTGAATTTAATTTTAAGGCAGGAGGAAGGTTGACTCAATTCAGCTGTGCAAACGCTAGAAAACAGCTTGGCCTCGGGTGCTCTAATATTTTCTGACAAATGCTGTATTATATTGAAAGTCTAGTGAAATAGGTTTTGCATGAAGAAATAGGTGCAGAGGTTTTGTCAAAGTGGATGGCTTTATGCCTTGTATTTTAATGCTGAGCACTGCACATAGTAGAGAGTTACTGCAGTCCTCAGTTTATGTCGAGCAGTAGATGAGTCAGAAGCAATACAGTAACATGAGTTTGAATGGCCAATAGCATAGTGAATTATCCTCTACTTTGAACCTTAATGTTCTACCTTCCCACAACATTTTATTTGAAGGTCATACTTGGCCGCCAGGCATAAAAATGGAATAAAGCTTTGGTATTTCATATCTGTAAAATATTCTAAACAAAACCAGTCAGAGTGAAATGGCTTTGAAGTTAGCAGCCAGACTTTTATATTGCAAATCCTTCTCTTTTGGCTATTCTTAGTTCCCGCTTTCATTAATGCAAGATTTAAAAATTGGACAAAGAGAAGCATGATGCTGCCCTAGTTTTAGCACCAATGACTACATGATGTGTTTTCAACAAGTAAAAGAATGGGAAAGCTGAGCTTAGCTAAAGCCACACAATACCGAGGCTTTGAACTTCAACCATAACAAACTGGTTCTCCTTTACTTTATATTTATGTCTGTTAGCTGGAATTACCCAATTGCTGTGTATATTTAGGATGTAGAAGCATAGATTTACATATTGAGATACTCCGTATACAATTTTTTTTTTTTAGAAAAGTCTACAATGTAACATTCCCCCAAGAAATACTTGAATAAATTGTCAACTAAGTGTTAACATTGAGCTGGCAACTTCCAGCAAACTCTTCTTATAATAATCTACATACCCTGGGGACATTAAGGGTGCATTCCCACGGCAAAGACAAAATACCGGGGGCTTTTGTCCGCGGTTTGCCGATTCCAGCTGTCCCCCTTGACACCCAACATGTTCATGTTCTGCCCGAAAACTGGGCAGAAGAATGAACATGTTCTAAGTTTTTAGTAGCATGAACACAAGTCTTTTCAGGAATAGATGGCACTCACCGGTTAAAACTGATCATATTGCACCTGAGCTTCCGAATGCAATGCACTGGTATCTAGCGCACGATTCCCTGGCTTCCGACCCCAAGCCTCAAGTCTTCTAAGTTTTTAGGAACGCCGGCAGTGTCAAAAACCGTCCAGCAGAAAATCTGTGCAGTGTAAACTATTGCCCTGATTTCCTATTGTCTATGTAAAAGGTTGACAGTTGGTTTACAGACAGTTTTCAAATCCGAAAACCGTCTGGAAAACCTGTGCTGTGCTGACAAGCCCTAACAGCCATAACTGTAAGGTTTTAGCAGTGGCAGATTCTTTTGGACTTTCTACTGTATGAGTCCACCCTCTTATTTAGTCCCCTGATGAGCTGATACTAGAATACATAGGACATCGAAACATGTTGGGACCTTTTGGTAAATTGATGTAACTCTCGAGGGACAGTCATAGCAGGGTGAGGTTACTGGTGGGGTTGTCCTTATTGGGACAGGTTCTCTGCATAGGTGAATTGGGCATATTAGGGCACCAACAGCTTCTTTAGGTTATTTGTTTCCATACTCAGCGCATTCACTGTGCAACTCACCCGCTTGATACCATTAATGGTAAGTGTGCTCCTTTATCTATCTTTATTCAATATATACAATGTGTTACTTTATTTTTGATACGTGGGGCGACATGTATGAACGGGATTTACGCCTGTTTTCTGGCGTATCCTGCGCCTCACTGGCCCGAATCCGCTGTCGGACGCAGGGATGCGATGTTAGGCGCAGCGTTCACCACTTTCGGCTGCGCCTCACATTAAGGGGCGTGCAATGGGCACGGTGTAGGCGCGGTGTAGGCATTCTGGGGCGGGACGAGGTGTGCTCGAAAACTCCGAGGCATGTACGATCGCGAGTCGGCAAAGTGCGGCGCATTGCAGCGCTCGGCAGCTCCGACAGGCAGACCTGGTTGATTCTGGTCTAAATGATCCGGCGGAGGCGAAATGAAGTGAGAACGTAACGAGAGGAAACATAGCTCAGCTCCGTGCGGCATGGAGTATGATTCCAAAAAAATCGCCTTTTTTCTCAGAAAAAGAGCTCAAACCTCAAAAATAAAAAATAAAAAAAATCACTTAACAAAAATCTAGAACGGCGCAACATCAGGAATTAGGGTCTTGGAAATTGCCGGGAAATACAGTAATTCAAATTCTGTAAGCTATTCTGATTGGTCGGCCATAAACCAGCCAATCAGAATAGGAGCGACAGTGAACCATTTAAAACCTATGGAGAACTATTGCCCAAATCAAAATCAAAGGCGGGGGGACAGTTCAAAATACAGAAAAAATGCAGAAAGAGCTGATTGGTTGAGCTAGCGGGGGCTTGGCAATCCTGGACAATCAGAATAGGAGCGGACAGGGACCCATTATAACCTATGGAGAAGTTAGAAACCAATCAAAATCAAAGGCGGGACAGTTAAAATACATTTTAAAAAGGCAGAAAAGAGCTGATTTGGTTGAATTTAGCGGGGGCCCTTGGCAATCCTGGCCAATCAAAAATAGGAGGGGACAGGGACCCATTATAACCTATGGAGAATTTTGAACCAATCAAATCAAAGGCGGGGACGTTCAAAATACAGTAAAAAGGCAGAAAAGAGTGATTGGTTGAGCTAGCAGGGGCTTGGCAACCCTGGACAATCAGAATAGGAGCGACAGGGACCCATTATAACCTAGGGGAGAAGTTAGAACCAACCCAAAGGCGGGACAGTTCAAAAAAACAGTAAAAAGGCAGAAAAGAGCTGATTGGTTGAATAGCAGGGGCTTGGCAATCCTGGCAATCAGAATAGGAGCGACAGGGACCCATTATAACCTATGGAGAAGTTAAAAACAATTCAAAATCAAAGGCGGGACAGTTCAAATACAGTAAAAAGGAGAAAAGAGCTGATTGGTTGAATTAGCAGGGGCTTGGCTATCTCGGCCAATCAGAGAGCAAGCAAATTGCCCCAATTGTAGTCTATGGAGAGATCGGGGCAATAAAATTTCTCGATGCCCCAGAGCCGTGCGGCATGGAGTATGATAAAAAAAATCATTTTTATTAAGTGTTAAAATATTCTCTAAAAAAGAGCTGAAAACCTTCTATAAACATAAATCAAATTAAATCCGAACAACGCGTTTGTCGCCGAGACCAGACACTACATAAGGAATTGAGATATAGAGAATTGCGGGAAATACAGTAAATTTTAAAATTTTTTTAAACTCTTCTCATTGGTCGGCAGAAACCAGCCCAAACAGAATTGGAGCGACAGTGAACATTAAAACCCATAGAGAAGTATGGACCAATTAAATTCAAAGGCCGGGACAGTTAAAATACGTAAAAAATGCAGAAAAGAGGTTTATTGGTTGAGTAGGGAGGCTTGGCTATCCCGGCCAATCAGAGCGCGAGCTACTTTCTCATAGAGTTCTATGGGGAAAAAGAAATGCAGAAGTTTTTTACCGATGTGTATATAAAATGATGTGATGAGCAATTACGTTGCTATCGTCATCGGGTCGATGGTCATAACGGCAATTTAAACCCAAAAAGTATTTTGTTGGTCGATGATTTGATTATCACCGAAATGACCATTTTAAAATTTTATGGTAGAGCAACAACACCTTCATTCTTACACCACAAAAAGGGCTGGAGAAGCTGGAAATTAACATCCAACAGTCAAATGGTTTCGTGCTACATCTTAGGCAAACACATTAGGTTATAAAAGCCACAGAAAAAAACTCACACACCATTTTACTATCACTGTCTTGTACCACAGCATGGGCCCTTAAACCTGCATGACCACAAATTAAAAGTGCCCCGAAGGGCAGTATGATTTGAAAACCCTATTTTACTTGAAATGGACATTGAATTTTCCTGTCCTGGACGCAGATGAGCCCCAAACCTGCATGACCCCCCGATTTAAAAGTGCCCGGAAAAAAGGAGTCTTTCAACCACCATTTTAGTTGAACTGGACATTAACTATATCTGTCCTGTACCGCAGAATGACCATTAACATGTCTGACCCACGATTAAAAAGTGCCGGAAATAGGAGTCTTTCAACCACCATTTTAGTTTCACTAGCATTGACTATACCTGTCCTGGGCCACGCATGGGCCCCAAAACCCGATGACCCCCAGATTAAAAACCGCCGGAAAAAGGAGTCTTTCAACCACCATTTTAATTTCACTGGACATTTTACTATACCTGTCCTGGGCCACAGCATGAGCCCCCAAAACCCGCATGACCCCCACATTTAAAAAGTGCCGGAAAAAAGGAGTCTTTCAACCACCATTTTAGTTGAATAGTCATTGACCATACCTGTCCCGTTTCCACAGCATGGGCCCCTAAACCTGTTTGAGCCAAAGATCACAAATGGCACTATGCTATTTTGTAGAGTGACTGTCATTTAGTATTTTTTTGGGAACTGACATTTGTTTTACAGAATTTATTTAGGGAAGTTTTATTTTAGTTTTACATTTTATCATTTTGCTTTTTTTTCAAGTGTGATAACATTTCAACTACACCCTCCTGCAGTTTTTAAAGGTATTTTTTACAGTGTACTTTTTTACACCCCTTAGTAATACAAATGTCCCATTCATCCCAAAACACTTCTTAGTTGAGAAGCATTTGCCCTCCTGGCTTCTGAGGGCTGATTCAGCCCAAACAATTCAATGGTTTCATTTTTCCTCAAATCCCTTTTTCAGTGATTAGGGACAGGACTCCCCTGGAGATCAAATGTGCGACCCCATAGTGACTTCAAGCCAGAAAATTTTTTAAACCTCCATGTCTCTGAATAACTACATTGGACAAGTCTTCCTTGTACCTCCTTGTACAATTCAGAGGAATTTTTTTACCAGCTATTTTGTACATGCAAGTTTTTTAGTTAGTTTAATTCTAGAAAACAAATTTTTAAAATAGGATGGAAACCCACCATGTCTTTGTTTCTCTTTTTTAATTGTATTTAAAAGGGTTGTCTCAATACAGGGATTGCTACCTATGTTAAAGATCTTGCAAAACAAGTCATTTTGCAATATGGGGTCCATTAACAGTGTCCTACCCATTCCTGTTTCTGACAGCACATCACCCTTGAGCCATTTTTGACAATTGTGAAGAACAAATGTCTGTTAGAAACAACATTTTTTTTAATAGGATCTGTAAATATAGCTGCGTCACAGCAAATGCCTCCAAAAATTCAAAGCATGACCCTTGAGCCATTTTGGGGACAATTGTAAAGGGAACAAATTTTGTTAGTAAAAAACATTTTTTTTTTAATAGGCCCTGTTTTTTGCTGCAGTCACAGAAAAAATCCCCCCAAAAATTAAAAGAAACCCCTTTTGGGGGGAAAACTTTGGACAATTTTTGAAGAAAAAAATGTTGTTTAAAAACTAAAAAAAATTTTAAAATTAGGCCCCCTGTGTATAGGGCATGTCACGAAAAATTGCCCCCAAAAACCCAAAGCATGCCCCTTTGACCCCTTTTGGGACAATTGTGAAGAACAAATGTCTGTTTGAAACAACTTTTTTTTTTTAAATGGGGACCTTTGTAGTTTAGCTGAAAGGGCACGAACTTCCCCCAAAAATTTTAAAAAGCTTTGGCCCCTTGAGCCATGGGGGAAAATTGTGAAAGAACAAATGTCGGGTTAGAAAAATTTTTTTAAAATTGGGCCTTTTAGTATAGCTGAATGTCACGGGCCAAAATGCCCCCAAAAAATTCTAAGCGGGGCCCCTTGACCCAATTTGGGGAAATTGTGAAAAACAAATTTCTTTTTGAAAAAAATTTTTTTTTTTATAATAGGACCTTTTAGTATAGCTGAAAATGTCACGGCAAAAATGCCCCCAAAAATTCAAAACTTTGCCCCTTGAGCCACTTTTGGAAAATTTGTGAAGAACAAATGTCGGGTTGAGAAAAATTTTTTTTTTTTAAATAGGCCCCTTTGGTTGCGGCATTTCAAAAGCGCTTGACCCCAAAAAAATTAAAAAAAAGTTTTCCTTCTTAGAAAATTTTTAAAAAATTTGTGGGGAGAAATGCCACTTAGAACCCAACATTTCTGTTCCAAAGGACCATGATTATTGCTGTATCTCACCCCAACAGGGCCCCCAAAAAAATTAAAAATATGATTTTCCCAGCCACTATTAAAAGTTGTGAGGGGAAATGCATTTTTAAAAGCCACTTTTCTTTTTTCCAAAGGCCCATGATTTTTTGCCTTTTATCTCACGCAAAAAACCCCCAAAAAAAAATTTTAAAATATAAACTTCTACCCACTTTTTAAAAAATTTTGTGAGGGGGAAAGCCATTTTTAAAAGCCCTTTTCTTTTCCCAAAAGGCCCATGATTATTGTTTGTATCCAAAAGAAACCCAGGGCCCCCAAAAAAATTTTATAAATATAACCTTTTCAGCCATTTTAAAAAAATTGTGTTGGAGAAATCCCCACTTGGGAAGCCACTTTTTCTTTTCCCAAAAAGGGCCCCAAAATTTTTGCTGTATTTTTAAACAGAAACATGCCCCAAAAACCAATTGAAATGCGAAAATTCAAAAGTTTAAAAGTGAGTAAAGGGAAATTTACGGTGTTGTCATAAAACCTTTGGGCTGTCTTTTAAAAGTCTCCTACGAAAAACCAAAAAAATGAACTGTTTGGGAAAAGAGAATAAAAATTTTTGTAAGAAATGATTTTTTTTAAAAAAAAAGGGGTTTAAAGAGGCCATTTCTGTTCGAAGGGGAAAATGTGAAGTAAAAACCCCGGCAATAACGGTGACATCGGCATTGGGGGCCACAACTTCATCGAGTTTCCGGGGGGCTGTTTCCCATCTTGATAAAAAGTCAAACGACCCTTTATCTGGGGAAAGCCGGATGGTTTTGTCTGAAATGACCCCTTCCAGCTGTGTGAAGGCCCGCCCCAAGTTATACGCTGGTGTGGGGGGGACAACCCCTCTATGGCAGGGGTGAGCGACCCGGGCAATTCTTTCCTTTTTTTGGTTTCCCAAAAAGTCTTTGGGGGTCCCAAAAAACATACAAAAACATCGGTGTAGGACGCTGTTAGTCTTTGCCCCCTGTTTTTAAAGTGGTTTTTAGGGTGTTGGATGTTTTGGCCCTGTTTGGGCATGCTTTGGGTTTGGGGGGGGTTTTTTAAATTTTTCCCGGGAGGTCACCCATTAGGCTTTCTGCCCCCGGGCCGGCTGTTTGCTGCCGTTTCGGCTTTTTTGGCACTTTTGCTTCCAGTCGCGGGATGGGGTTTCCCCCGTGACATTTGAAAAAAGGTGAACGACGATAAGTTGTACCCATTTGTTCAATCGAAAGGTCCCCTTTTTCCTGAAATTTTACTTTTTTTTTGGGCGGGGGGGGGGAAAAATTTGCTATTTTTGTTTTGTACCGGGGTTTCCGGAGGGTGGCCCCCGAAAAATTTTGGGTTCATTTTGAGGGGTTTAAATTGCGAGGATCTTTTTGGGAGGAAATGGAGGCACCCTTAAAACCTGTATCCCCGCTACCCCCGCCCGCGTTTCTCCCTTTTTTGGGGTTCATCAAGGGGAAAAAAAAAACCCTGTGTAGAATAAAATATTCAAACGCTTTTATACAAAAATTTTTAAAAACCTTTTTATATCTGATAAAGAGTGTGTATTTAAAGCTTTGTGAGCCAAAGGGTTGGTTTGTTTTTTCCCCTCGCGGCCTTTGTTATGTTTTGGCACCCAAGATGAAGGGAGAGGGAGAAAATTTCACCCCCTTTCCCCTTATTTTTTACCTTAAACGGCCCCCCTATGATTGTAGAAATTTAAACCCCCAAAATTACCTTACCCCTTAGTCTAATGAGGAAAGGATTTTTATTTTTCTTTTTCCCGGGCCCCTGTCCCACATTTTAAGCACACCCGGGCAAAGATTTCCCGGGCCCACGTGCGGCGCCCGGGTGTGCTAGTGCGCATGCAGAATTTTTTTCCCCTTGTCGGCAAATCCGGGCCCCCCGGGGCCCCTTTAAAGTGCACGGCCCGGGATGTGCCCCCCGGAAAGGGCAGTCTTTCCCGGTGCGATAAAACCAGAAAACTTTATGCTAGTGTTGGGGTTCCACCTTTTTAAAACGATCCTTAGGGTGGATTTGGGTAAAAATTAGATTTGGTGGTTTTTTAATTAAAGACTATTAACACTTTTTACTTTCGGGGAGTGTTTGATTTTTAAATTTGGGTTTGGGCTTAAACCCGGGCCCTTTTCCCGGGGGCCCTGAAATTCACTGCCCTAAGCTGCATGGTTTTATGTTATGGGGAAATTCCCGTGAATACAATAAACAATTAATAAAATATAAATTTGATATGTCTTTATGGTTCATTTTAAGAATTACAGGTGGTCCTCTGGGGAGATTTAAAAGGGGAAAATTTGTGTGTAAAAGACCCCAAGGTAATTAATTTCAGGTTTATTCAAAAAAAAACCCCCGAATTGAAAGAGTTTCTTTTAGACCTTTGGGGGGAAAGGGACTCCATTAGGTGAAACTTTGGGGCCCTTTTTTCCCTTAAGATTGTCTTTCCCTTTTCCCCCCTGGGGGATGGCCCTCACCCTCTAGAATCAAAAAAAGGGGAAGGGTTTCCCCAAATTTCCCATTATGATGTTCCAAAACTTGTCGTGCTACTGGATGTCTCCCCTTTTCCCCCGTATTTTCTCCCAAATTTTTCCCCCAAATTCTTTTTTTTAAACTTCCTTTATTTTTCCCTATGTTTTTCGAGTGGGCAAGGGATGTGCAAAATTTTCATACTCCTTCTGTCCTAAAATTTGGGCAAAACCCGGGAATTTGGAAAAATTTTTTTCCCCATTGGGGGGCTTTTTAAAAGGGGATTTGGGTTTTGTTGTATGTATGGAAAAAGCCAACATTTTTGTCCACTTTTTAAACCATACCAATGGGTTTCTTTTTCTACCCGGTGCCCCCTGGGGGCAATGGTGTATAGGGGGCTATGAACCAATCTGTTTTAAAGGGGAATCTCCCTTTTCTATATGTTAAAAGGGGACGTGGGGGAAAGTTTTCCCTTCTAAGTCATGATAAAATTTTTTTATCCCCAATATTTTTGTTAAAATCTAAAAACCCCTTTTGGTTTCCGTCATAAAATGTTGCCACTAAACGCCCTCTTTTTTTTCCCCGGGTCCCCCTTTGGGTTTCTTGTTTGTAACAAGTTGTTATTTTTTTTGGGGCATGGGGGAAATT
>JAODAL010081482.1:0-11893 GCA_025379985.1 Phyllomedusa bahiana | reverse complement strand
CGGCCTTTCTAGGGTAAAACAGGTCATGTGTTTTTTCCGCCAATGCAACCTACACACCCCATTTGGGCGTCGCACACACATTCATCCTGCTCTATTCTATAATCTGTTTTGCTGGCGCCAAAATTACAGGAAGCGCCGAAAAAGGCGCGATCTTAATAGATATGCTCAGATTTTAACCTTAATTATCGCATGATCTGGAAAATTCGATCACCATAAAAACCTTGCCGATTTCAATTTTTGTCGATAAAAATCGCTCAACACTACAAATGATGTTATTCTTCTGTCTTTTCAAGTGATAAGAATTTATTGCCCATTTTAGGTACATAAAATATTTTTTTTCCTGTTTTACTATTTTAAATGTGTGTATGTGATTATTGAGAACATAATATATTAAACATTCTCAATTTGAAGTGTTTTCCCAGCATGACATTTCAAAATGCCACACTAAAGTTTACTTCTACTCTCTTGATATGTTTTTCTTAACACAGCATAACTGAAATATTGAGACTGTTCAAACTTATTGCTCCCTACAGAACTAAAATCTGAAATTGTACGTTTGGTTTAATATTATGTTTCCTTTGTTTGGATAAAGTACAGCACAAACTGGAACTTTCAGAACTGGAAATTACAGTGAATGAATATGGAACAAAACATGTTTTTTTAACAATTGTTTGTAAAAACAAAATTTATCTCCATTACATTATTAACCCTCAAAAAGTGCCTCTGTTGTTGGATGGTGAATAGTGTAGTTTGCCAATCTGCAGCACCAACTTTTCATATCATTGAAGTATAGAAACATTTGCATCTCCCTATAATCTCCTGCTTTAAGGGTAGGTTGACATGGCTTCTTGCTGCAGGCGTATAGTGGTGCGTATAAACGGTAAACTAGTATCGATACTAGTTTCCCCCGGGGCCTGAATTTTAAATCTGACCTTTTGTATATTTATTAGCCACATTCACTAGTCTTGTTTGGCATTCTCGCACCAAATGATTTGGGTTGTGTTTGTTTTTTTTATTTTGGTGTGATTTTTTTTTCTTCTCCCTCAATCCATGCAGATACTAGTGTCGTTTTTTTGTACATGTATATTTTTGTACATATATTCTTTGTATATAGCACTTTTTCCTTATTTATATGTCACGTTGCATGTATATATTAGACAGCAACGAGTGTGAAAATAGGAGCTATTTATTGCTCTATACCATAATGGGTTAACTGCACAGGTGCGGAACCTGGATTGACCCAGGAAGTTGGCTTTAAGAGGAAGTGTTTTAGATATGTATGTCAGTTACGAATAAGGGCCATTACAGGAGCCTGAAACGCGTCAACTGTTTGCTTTTTTTCCCATGTTTTTATAAGCCATTTTAATACTTTTTTCAATAAAGAGAGTGTCTGTTATGCTACTACGCCTTTGAAGATTCTTCTGCGCGAGTTCCGGGATCATCTACTATTTACCGTTTATATGGTGGACATCTACAGCCGGATGTCATTTCCACGAGCACCGCTTTGGAAACAGGAGAGAGGCCTTTTCCCCTTTTTTCTACAATTTGATGTCCATTGCTGAGGACAGGCGGACTACAGTACCTAGCATACCGGTGAGCAGCACTTTTCTTTTTTGTTTGTATAGTGGTGCGTACTGTGCACACAGCTATAAGCACCACTATACCTTAATAAAGAACTATTCTTAGAAGCTTTAGTTTTTAGAGCAGTCTCTTGATCATAACTGGGATGGGTGAAAGCTCTGATACCAGGGGGCTATATTTTTAACCAGACGCACTCCAATATCAGGCGCATTACAGAGCGCTCACAGCACTTTGTAATGCGCTTGAGATCGGGCAGCGTGCTGGAGGCGACCCGTTCGAAGCCTCAAATTTATAGATTCAGGACGGCTAATACAGGCACATCGCTGCTTTAACAGCCATTTTTGTGCTAAAATGCGCCTGATTTATGACCCGCAGTAGAACAGGTTCATATTTTTGGCGCATTCTACCTACTTTGTGGCAATAAAACGGCGTAGGGGGCCCCAAAAATCATACATGTCACCACAGCTATTCAACCTCTTGAATGTTGCAGTTGGTGACCTAATTAAAGGGGGAAGACCCAGTAAGCTGTTAAAGCATTGGCGAAACCCTTAATATAATGATACACTGAATTATAAAATAGTATTCCCTTAGAGTGATCAAAACAAAAGATAATTAAAAAACATAATAAAAAAGTCTGCTAATTATTATTAGTACAAAAATATTTTTCTGCATACATTATATAAAAAATAGACATATTAGGTATCAATAGGACTGCAATAAGCTCAATGATTAATCTAACAGGTCACAGAGTAAATGTTAACAGTATAAAAATAAACAAAGAAAAAGTTGTATATAAATTAAATAATCATATATGCAGCTCTGTAAAATATAACTTTTGCTGTAGAATACAAGGCCTCATCCAGTCAAGCCAATGAAAAAATAATCATTGAGGCACTTTTAAAGGGATGGTGGGAAGGTCAAAAACAAAAAAAATAATTTCCCTTTTAAAATTTTTTTTAAATCAAATAAAGACTGTTCGTGGCTTTTCACTTTTCTTGTCCTCATTGTGACCACTCAGGGGATCCAGCCATTGCTGCGCTCCATAACGATGGCCGCACTTTTGCAGAATCTCTTTTTTGGCGGGGTTTTGGGGGAACGGGCCTGCAAATGTGCATTTCTTCTTGGCCCAGCATAGTGTCATCTCAGTAAAGCAGTGCTTAGATGTGCAGAGAGATGAGTCCAGTTTGAGACTTCTACACACCCCACTCAGCTTAACTGACGTCTCTCTCCCTATAAAAAAAAAAACAGGGGGAAAAAGAGCTCTCATTTAAGTAGGGGGCAGGGAAAACCCGCCTGGATTCACTTTTCTGGGGTACAGCGCTTTTTTTCCCTCACCTGGGACAACTTCAGTGGGTGTTTTACCTGGAAACATTTCAGCATTTTGGGGTAAAAAACATGTCTGGGATTGGGTAACTTGTAGCTATTTCATGCTGCCCACTATTCGGGCAGCATAAAGCAGCTGACAAGGCCACCTTAGGTGCCAAAAATAACACATTAACTATGTAGCAGTACTATGTTTCTTCTCTCATATGTTAATTATGTAGCTTCTTACACAACAAAGAGTAATAATGTTTTGAACTTTCGACTTTCAGGCTCCTTGTCTCACCATCTACTACAACTTTGAACATGAGACATCATTTTTTCGACAATCATCTTTTCTATTACTTTAAACATTTGACTTTGGGATTTAGCTTAACCAGTTATCAGATTCTCTTCATGTAAATGCTTTTTTATGTTTTGCTCCTGGGGTGGGAAAAATCTTTTTCTTTTTTTAAAACTAAAATTACAACCTTTTCTCACATTCCCTAACAGCTCAATGTGTTATTAGGTTAATTCCCAAACGAAAGGTCACTGGTTCAAATCGAGGAGCAACCATGAAGAAGATTTCCCAAGAACGAGAAACAGCAATATCCAGTTCATTGAGAGCAGCCACTCCCAAACAAAATTTCCAAACTACATCTTTTGGGCCATGAAAATAGAAAAATGTGAAAAGAAGTCCTCCAAACCTTCAAAAGCCCAAAAGGTGGATGTCTAGGCAAAATACCAGAGTCAACAAGTTGGCTCATCACAAGGTCTATCAGTTCTTAAGTGACAAACACAGAAGTGGAGTAAAATTGTAATTTATAATAATGTATATATGTCCATCTGCTCATTGTGCCATTACCCAAATTTTAGCAAGGTTTAAGAAAACCTCGATTAATTTTTTTTAAAAAGGTTGGCTCGAGTTTGCAAAAAGTAGAAGATTGAAAATGGGTTAGTTGAAACAATGAAGAAAAATCAATAGACTTGTCTCTGATGGCTGCAAATCTCTCAAAGGATGAAGGGAAAAGGGGGCTAACAGATCGAGAAATTGAAGGACTCTCATGTTTGGGGGGGAGCCTGATGACAGGGGTGTTTACCAGCCCAAAAACGTTGATACTTTACCGGATCGATTTTTGGTCTCAATGCTGAGCTATATGTGAGTATCTACAAGATGAGTTACTTTGTACTTTGATTCTATGGTATGAAAAAGGGTGGGATAATGTTCCAGCGGGCAACGACCCAAAATCTAAGTAGAGATGGGGAAAAAATGGTTCAATGATAATAAAGTAAAGTTTCTAGATTAGCACCCATAGTCCCCAGACCTCAAACCAAGCAAACATTTGGGGTAAGAGTTGAAGAGAAAGCTGTATTTGTACCCAAGGGAATTGACCAGAATGCACCAACATTGGATCATACTTAGGTCAAGACGTTCTTGAATCTAATCGAGATCATGCCCAGAAGGATACAGGCAGTGTTGAAAGCCAAATGTGAATTTACAAAATATTAACAAAATAAAAATATAAAAATTTACATTTTTAGAAGCACATCAGTAACAATGCAGTTACATGAATGTATGTATGTATATATGCTACGGTGTTGTGCTAATCATCTCTATTTGGGAGTCCTAAGAAACTAAGCTTATGGACATATAAAGACTTTCAGAATGCGGACATGAATAACCAACAGCCCTAACCCCAACTTACGGACAGGGTTATGGTAATGGTTAAGGATAGGGTCGATTTGAACAGTTCTTCACTTAGGCAACACTAGTCACAACACAACACATTTGTGATGTCTGCCTAGAATTAAAATTCTGGCTTATACGCTAAGCATATCTACAGGTCTCCTTTAGTTTGTTGGATGCTATTTCATACATCAGGATGCTGCATAAGAAGTAGAAAAACCTTATTTTCATTTTTATAAATTATGCTTAGATCAATAGATCAAAGTAACATACTATGTAAAACACAGATGTGTGTCTATCTCTGCAATTTCTTTTCTATTTGTTTGCTGTATAAAAAGCATACTGGGTGATATATGATTTATAAACATGAAGAATATACAGTGGGTAAAATAAGTATTTGATACACTGGCAATTTTGCAGGTTTTCCCACCTACAAAGAATGGAGAGGAATGTATTTTTTATCGTAGGAAGTGGAATACAATTGATAGAGACAGAATCTAAAAAAAATAAAATAAATCAGAATATCACATTATATGATTTTTAAATAATTTATTTTAATTTTATTGTATGAAATAAGTATTTGATCACCTACCAACCAGCTAGAATTCTTGCTCTCACAGACCTGGTAGTTTTTCTTTAAGAAGCCCTCCTACTCTGAACTCATTAAAGGTATTTATTGTACCTGTTTGATCTTGTTAACTGCATAAAAGACACTTGTCCACACAATCAATCACACTCCAACCTCTCCACCATGGCCAAGACCAAAGAGCGGTATAAGGACAGCAGTGACAAAATTGTAGACCTGCACAAGGCTGGGATGGGCTGAAGGACAATAGGTAAGCAGCTTGGTGAGAAGACAACAACTGTTGGTGCAATTATTAGAAAATGGAAGAAACACAAGATGACTGCCAATCTTCTTCGGTCTGGTGCGCCAAGCAGGATCTCACCTCATAGGGTAAGGATGATTTTGAGAAAGGTTAGGAATCAGCCCAGAACTACATGGGATCACCTGGTCAATGACCTGAATAGAGCTTGGACTGCAGTCTCAAAGATTACTGTTAGTACAGTGGTGGCCAAAAGTATGGGCACCCCTGCAATTCTGTCAGATAATACTCAGTTTCTTCCTGAAAATGATTGCAATCACAAATTCTTTGGTATTATTATCTTCATTTAATTTGTCTTCAATGGAAAACCACAAAAAGAATTGTCATAAAGCCAAATTGGATATAATTCCACACCAAACATAAAAAAGGGGGTGGACAAAAGTATTGGCACTGTTTGAAAAATCATGTGATGCTTCTCTAATTTGTGTAATTAACAGCACCTGTAACTTACTTGTGGCACCTAACAGGTGTTGGCAATAACTAAATCACACTTGCAGCCAGTTGACATGGATTAATGTTG
Source organism: Phyllomedusa bahiana (assembly GCA_025379985.1). Lineage (NCBI taxonomy): Eukaryota > Metazoa > Chordata > Amphibia > Anura > Hylidae > Phyllomedusa > Phyllomedusa bahiana. Next base: position 5,922 of record JAODAL010081482.1, on the reverse strand, counting down.
ACTCAACCTCTGTCCTGTGTCCTTGTGTGTACCACATTGAGCATGGAGAAAAGAAAGAAGACCAAATAACTGTCTGAGGACCTGAGAATCCAAATTGTGAGGAAGCATGAGCAATCTCAAGGCTCCAATCCATCTCCAAAGACCTGAATGTTCCTGTGTCTACCGTGCGCAGTGTCATCAAGAAGTGTAAAGCCCATGGCACTGTGGCTAACCTCCCTAGATGTGGACGGAAAAGAAAAATTGACGAGAGATTTCTACACAAGATTGTGCGGATGGTGGATAAAGAACCTTGACTAATATCCAAACAAGTTCAAGCTGCCCTGCAGGGTACAACAGTGTCAACCCGTATTATCCGTCGGCGTCTGAATGAAAAGGGACTGTATGGTAGGATACCCAGGAAGACCCCACTTCTTACCCAGGGACATAAAAAAGCCAGGCTGGAGTTTTCCCGAACTTACCTGAGAAAGCCTAAAACGTTTTGGAAGAATGTTCTCTGGTCAGATGAGACAAAAGTAGAGGTTTTTGGGAAAAGGCATCAACATAGAGTTTACAGGGAAAAAAAAGAGGCATTCAAATAAAAGAACACGGTTCCTACAGTCAAACATGACGGAGGTTCCCTGATGTTTTGGGGTTGCTTTGCTGCCTCTGGCACTGGACTGCTTGACCGTGTGCATGGCATTATGAAGTCTGAAGACTACCAACAAATTTTGCAGCATAATGTAGGGCCCAGTGTGAGAAAGCTGGGTCTCCCTCAGAGGTCGTGGGTCTTCCAGCAGGACAATGACCCAAAACACACTTCAAAAAGCACTAGAAAATGGTTTGAGAGAAAGCACTGGAGACTTCTAAAGTGGCCAGCAATGAGTCCAGACTTGAATCCCATAAAACACCTGTGGAGAGATCTCAAAATGGTAGTTTGGAGAAGGCACCCTTCAAATCTCAGGGACCTGGAGCAGTTTGCCAAAGAAAAATGGTCTAAAATTCCAGCAGAGCATTGTAAGAAACTCATTGATGGTTATTGGAAGCGATTGTTCGCAGTTATTTTGGCTAAAGGTTGTGCTACCAAGTATTAGGCTGAGGGTGCCAATACTTTTGTCCGGACCATTTTTGAAGTTTTGGGTGAAATGATCAATGATTTGATTTTTGTCTCATTCTTTTTTGGGTTTTTTCATTGCAAGCAAAATAAATGAATATATTAATACCAAAGAATTTGTGATTGCAATCATTTTCAGGAAGAAACTGAGTATTATCTGACAGAAGTGCAGGGGTGCCATTACTTTTGGCTACCACTGTAACTACACCGTCATGCATTAAAAATCTGCAGGGCATGCAAGTTCCCGTTGCTCATGCCAGCACATGTCCAGGCCCGTTTGAAGTCTGCCAATAACCAACTGGGTGATCTAGAGGAGAAATGGGAGAAGGTCATGAGGTCAGATGAGACCAAAATAGAACTTTTTGGTACCAACTCCACTCACTATGTTTGGAGGAAGAAGAAGAATAACCCCAATAACACTGCCCCACCTGGGAAAAATATGAATGGAAACATCATACTTGTGGGTGATTTACTATACAGGGCATAGGTCGACTACACCGTATTAAAAGGAAGATGGATGTGGCCATATATCACAAGATTTTGGCCAGCAACCTCCTTCACTCAAAAAGCAATGAAGATAGGTCATGGCTGGGTCTTCCAACAGGACAATGACCCAAAACAGACAGCCAGGGCAACTAAGGAGTGGCTCCATAAGAAGCATTTTAAAGTCCTGGAGTGGCCTAGTAAATCTCCAGACCTGACCCCAATGGAAAATCTTTGGAGGGAGCTGAAACTCAATGTAGCCCAGTGACAGCCTCGAAACCTGAAAGATTTGGAGAAGATCTATATGAGGAGTGGGACAAAATCCCTGATGCAGTGTGTATAAAGTAGGTCAAGAGCTACAGGAAACTTCTGACCTCTGCAATTACAAACAAAGGTTTCTGTACCAAATATTACATTTAATTTTTCTATTGTATCAAGTACTTATTTCATGCTATAAAATGCAAATTAATTATTTGAAAATCATACAATGGGATTTTCTGGATTTTTTTTGTGATTCTGTCTCTCACAGTTGAAGTGACCACGATAAAAAATATAGACCTCTCCATTCTTTATAGGTGGGAAAACTTGCAAAATTACCAGTGTATCAAATATTTATTTTCCCCATTAATGGCTATAGATGCTGCTCACACGTCAAAGGGGGACCATTGAGATGTGAACAAAGCCTAACATACGGTGAGTACGGAAAGTATTCAGACTCCTTTACATTTTTCACTCTTTGTTTCGTTGCAGTCATTTGGCAAAATTAAAAAGTTCATTTTTTTGCTCATTAATGTATACTCTGCACCCCATCTTGAAAGAAAAAAAACAGAAATGTAGATATTTTTGCTAATTTATTAAACAAGAAAAAATGAAATATCACATGACCATAAGTATTCAGACCCTTTGCTCAGTATTTAGTAGAAGCACCCCTTTGAGCTAGCACAGCCATGAGTCTTCTTGGGAATGATGCAACAAGTTTTTCACGCCTGGATTTGGGGAACCTCTGCCATTCTTCCTTGCAGATCCTCTACAGTTCTCTCAGGTTGGATGGTGAACATTGGTGGACAGCCATTTTCTAGTCTCTCCAGAGATGCTCAATTGGGTTTAGGTCAGGGCCCTAGCTGGGCCAGTCAAGAATGGTCACAGAGTTGTTCTGAAGCCACTGCTTTGTTATGTTAGCTGTGTGCTTAGGGTCATTGTCTTGATGGAAGAAGTCCTGTCCCTGGAGCTGAAAAACACCAATAGCATGATGCTGCCACCACCATGTTTCACTGTTGGGATTTATTGGGCAGGTGATGAGCAGTGCCTGGTTTTCTCCACACATACCACTTACAATTAACACCAAACAGTTCAATCTTTGTCTCATCAGACCAGAGAATCTTATTTCTCGTAGAGTGGGAGTCCTTCATGTGTTTTTTTGCAAGCTGTATGGGGGCTTTCATATGTCTTGCACTGAGGAGCAGCACACTCTGCCATAAAGCATTGACTGGTGGAGTTCTGCAGTGATAGTTGACTTTGTGGAAATTTCCTCCATCTCCGTACTGCATCTCTGGAGCTCAGCCAAAGTGATCTTGGGGTTCTTCTTTACCTCTCTCATCAAGCCTCTTCTCCCATGACTACTTAGTTTGGCTGGATGGCCATGTCGAGGAAGAGTTGTGGTCGTCCCAAACTTTTTCCATTTAAGGATTATGGAGGCCACTGTGCTCTTAGGAACCTTGAGTGCTGCAGAAATTCTTTTGTAACCTTGGCCAGATCTTTTCCTTGCCACAATTCTGTCTCTGAGCTCGTTGGGCAGTTCCTTAGACCTCATGATTCTCATGTGCTCTGACATGCACTGTGAGCTCTTATATAGACAGTTGTGTGCCTTTCCTAATCAAGTCCAATCAGTTTAATTAAACACAGCTGGACTCCAATGAAGGAGTAGAACCATCTCAAGGAGGAACAGAAGGAAATAGACAGCATGTGAGCTAAATATGAGTGTCACAGCAAAGGGTCTGAATACTAATGACCATGTGATATTTCGGTTTTTCTTTTCTTATAAATTTTCAAAAATATTTACATTTCTGTTTTTTTCTTTCAAGATGGGATGCAGAGTGTACATTTATGAGCAAAACATTTTTTGATCTTCTCAAATGGCTGCAATGAAACAAAGAGTGAAAAATTTAAAGGGGTCTGATAAAAAATAATGAGAGAAGTAGGGGAAAAGAGACTTCAGTGGCCACTTTGGTATAATTTTATGTGACTGGGTGACCAGTAACTCCCCTTTACAATTTTTATATGGCCGGATGTTGTATCAATTATATTTCCCTTTTGTGAAGCCTATGAGAACGGAAGCATAACTCAACATGTCTCTGTCTGCTATTTTGGTAGAAAGGTGACTTCATACACATAAATGCATTGATAAAAAATAATGAACTTCTTAATAATTTCTTATAAAAATCGATGGTAGAAGAGATTATTAGTAATTGCAAAGTTTCTTCTTTTATTATGTGAAAAAAGATTAATTTTACAATAAACAAGTCAATATATGTCAATTTCTCCCTGCTGTAAAACTATTGATTCTTTTAGTTTATTGTAATGTAAAAGAGATTGTGTTTTGTAACCATTCATACATATTAAATTAAGTGTCATAATTATATGCCATTTACATAAAAATTGCATGACATTTCAGTTGATTGAAAATATTAATTTAGCAATGACAGCATAGCACAGAAGATTATAATTATTTGTGATTTTATACTGCTCTGATAATGTTTTTCTCCTTCCTGCAAATCTTTCATCAGAATCCCTATTGTTCTGAGAAAATAGTCTGACGTGTAGGTGTCAGAAAAGCAATGAAGGAAGAGTGATAAATTAAACCAAAGCAAATTCAAACAAATGTAGGATTATATTTTTGATCTTATGGTTTCAGGGATCTGAAATTCTACTCAAAGTAAAATCATTTGCTTAGAATCCATGGAATAAATAGCTATCAATATTAATCTGCCTGCTTCTATCCCCAATCGCATCTTATATTGTTGAGTCAAAAAGCACAAAGGATGCAGGAAGCTATTAAATACATGGCAATATTAGAAATCGAACCATAGTGGCTTGTTGTTACAGCACTCTGACATTATTGGTTCTCGTAAACAGTTACATAATGTTCTGTGAAGTCATTTAAGAAGGTCTTGTGCACAGCCAGTTAACTGCAATCATCATCTAGGTTTAAAGGGAAAGAACATCCATAAGTCCCCAGCAAAATCTGAGTTTCTTCACTTGGTTAACTATATGTACATATAAAATATTAAATATTTACTTATTTACAAAACATGTTATGTTGTTGCTATTATTATTATTATTATTATTATTATTATTATTATTATTATTATTAGTCCGATTATTATACTTTTAAAATACATCTAATTAAAAATAATAAAATTATTTCATATATGCATATAATCATGTTGAATGTTAATATATTTCTGTTTAATTCAGAAGGAAATGTTGCAGACCTAAGGCCTCGTTCACACGGCTTATTCTGCCGCGTATTGGCGCCGTACTGCGCGCCGGATATGCGCTTCAGTACGGCGCCAATCCGCGGCAGCAATTACGGTAATCCACTGCTCTCATTGAGAACAGTGGAATCCGTCGCTCCTCCCCGCTTGGCGAATCCGCCGCGGGGGGAGAAAGTGACATGCACATTATTTACGGCGCGTACGCGCCGTAAACAATGCATTGTCTATGGGGCCGGGAGCGGCGCCCCCGCCGCGCTCCGCCCCCGCCCCCGTCCCGCCCTTCACGGCGGATTTGTGCGCTCAATACGGCGCACAAATCCGTCGGGAATAAGCCGTGTGAACACGGCCTAAAAATTATCATTTTTCGGTGTTACCTCCCCTTGTGTAAACAAGCACCTGCTATTCGTTAGCAGACCATAGATATGGAAATGTTGTAAAAAAGTTTTAATGCATGATGACTCACATAATGTTGGCTGACATACACTTTTATTAATTAATCTTTACATATTCAAGGATCTTTAGGCATCATGAACCTTATGTCAGAAAACTGTATAGCAGTAAGTCTATCTCTGTTGCTCATAGAAACAAAGCAGAGCCCAGCTTTTAGTTCATATAGTGCTCTGGAAAAATAAAAGATGAGCTTTAATTGGTTGCTATGGGCAACAAAGACAGTCTTGCTGCTAGATAGCTTTCATACATAAGGCTCCATGTGTTCTGCAGAGCTCCATACAGAGAACCTGCATAGAGACTAGAGATGGGCGAATTGATTCTAACGAAGTGGAATTCGTTTAGAATTTCAGGAAAACTTCGGTTCTGAATGAAGTCGAAGTTTTGGGGGACTTCGCGTGAACGAAA
>JAODAL010081481.1:0-11893 GCA_025379985.1 Phyllomedusa bahiana | reverse complement strand
AGACGACGCATTGGGGGAACCGGATGAAAGAGGGTTCATCATGTCAGGAGAGGAGGTCGCTTTGGCCTCGGGCAGGGGGCACAGCCGTAAGTGGGTTGTGTGGCATGAGTCGGGGGTGGCCAGTGCGGGGAGGAGCCAAGGGCCCACGGGGTAAAAAACCCGCTTCGCAGGTCCAAGAAAGTAGGGGAACGGGGCCCCGTGAGTCGCGGCGGTGGGGTTTGTCACTCGTGGTAGTGATGGGGGAAAAAATTTAGTACTCGGGGGGTGTGGAAGTTCTTTGTAAACCGGGGGACCCAAATTTGGGGATAGAGAATCTGTGGGCAGAAAGTGAGCGGGGCAGGGGCTAACTTTGGGCCCCAGGGCCTGCTCAACCCAAATGCAGCGTCCCTAGGGGGCCTGGGAAAAACGGGGTCAGATTGGGGGCCCACCCTGGCACGCATGCCTTGCCCCATCAAGGCCCCACCACTCTGCAAAGGGAGCGTTTTCTTTCCTTTACCCCCCGGTCCAAAAAAATGCTCCTGCTCCTCGCTATCATGGCGCCGCAGGCTTTAACGAGCGATTGCAAAGGACAACAGTATGTGTGAAAACATTCTAAGGTGAGAAGCGACCGTGCTCCTTCCAAGTTTTGGTATGCAGCCCCTTCCTTTCCAAATGGTGGACTCGCACCATTCAGAGTTTAAATGGCCTTCCGAGCCGAGGTGGAGATTTCCCAAAGCCGTAATTTTTAAAAAAAATTTTTAATAAAAATAATCTTTTTTTTAGCCCCAAACTTTTTCGCAGCACTTTACATGTAGAGGGTAAAATTACGACAAAAACGGGAATTAACAGTAAAGTCTTACGGGTGAGACACAAGGTGGGGGGCCCCTGTCGCAAGAGCTTAAAATTCTAAGAGGGTCCCCTGGGGAAAAAAGGGGGGAGAAGTGTAAATTTACAAGGGCCACCCCATGTTTATAAATAGGGGGAGGTTTAAAAAAAATTTGGTAAACCCCGGCAACATGACTGTACATCATTACAGATAAGTCCCTGTGAGTCCCCTAGTGTAGGGAGTGAAAAATGTGTGTGATGAAGGTGGGGGTTAAAAATTTAGTGGTTTTGGTAGGTTTTTGCGGAGAAGATGTGTTTTCAGGACCTCTTAAAACTGCGAAGGCTGGGATTGGCTGATGGTACTGGTGGGATGTTCCGAAATGGGTGCAGCACGTGCAAAATTTTGAAGAGGGGCAGGGATTTTGGGAGATTGTAGTCTGTGTTGTGTCCGTAGCTGAGCGGAGAGAGGGGCCCGGGGGGTAGACAGAGATGAGGGGGAGATGTATGGGGGTGCAGCACTGTGGGGGAGCTTTTGAGTGAGAGGATTAGTTTATGCTGTATTCTGTTGGGATGGGTAAACGTGCAGTGTGACAAGGGTGGGGCATCAGTATAGCGGTGGAGAGAAGACAAAGCCTGGTGCTCATTGGTAGATTGGAGAGGGGAGGTTTACAGGGGGAGCGAAAAGCAAGGAGTTAAGTAGTCAAGAGAGAATAAATAAGAGCAAAATGAGATTTTGAGTTGTTTCCCACAGTGAAAAAAGGATGGATTTGGGATGTTCTTGGGGTTTGCAAGTGACGGGTGGGGCAAGGGTTGGATATAGGGGGTGAAGGTCAGATCGGTCTAAAATAACCCAAAGACTTTGGGCCTGCTGCTAGGTTTTTTATGGTGATGCCACAACTGAGAGGAAATAGCAGATGGGGGTTGGTTAGTGATGGGGGAAAAAAAAAGTTCGTTTTGGTGGGTTTTAGTTGGAGATAGAGAGAGGACTGATGTCGAGACAGCGGCAGACAGTCATGGTTTTTTGTAGCAGGGGGGAGTGGGGTCTGGGGAAGGGGTTTGTATAATTGAGTGTTTACGTAGAGGTGGTAGGAAGCCCAATTTTCCTGATGGTTTGGCCAATGGGGGCTGTATGTTTGAGAAGAGGGGGGACAAGAACGACCCCTGGGGGGCCCCCTAGGGGCAAGAGGGAGAGGAAGGGGAAAGTAGCCCCTGCAATGAGCCCGGGCAGAAGGGTCAGGAGGTAGGAAAAGAGAACCAAAGGAGAGCAGTGTCCTGGATCCCAATGGTGCTAGTGCTGAGGAGAAGATGGTGATAAAATGTCAAATGCTGCAGAGAGACCCAAAAGAACCAACGGTATTTTCCGAGATTTAGCGTGTGGAGACGTTGAGATTTAATAGAGAGTTTCTGTGGGTGAAAAAGAGCGAAACCTGTTGTAGAGGATAAAAGAGAGTTAGAGAGGATGGGATTAGGGAGAGTAGACCAGCTTCCAGGAGTTAGAAAAAAGGGAAGGTTAGAGAGGGTCGGTGGGGTTGGCAGAAAGGGATGGGCCCAGGGGGGGTTTTTTTTTGAGGGGGTAATAGTGCTGTTAAAAAGGGGGGGGAAGATCCAGTGGGAGAGAGGGTTAAGTTGCAGTAAGTGAGAGGGTTGCTGGAGAAATGGGGGAAAAGGTGGGAGGAATGGGTGTTAGAGCAGGGGTGGGGGAGCGAAGGAGAAGCCTGGATACTTCTTCTTCTGCGTTGGGTCAAGAGCGAGAACACACTAGAGGATTGGCGGGGAGGGACAGGATGGTTCTGCTTGGGTTTTTGTGATGAGTGTTATCCCGGATACTTCAATTTTGTTTTTAAGTGAGGGGCCCGGCCCCAGCACAGAGGTCAGAAGGGGGCCTTTAGCTTTAGGCCTGAGAAGGGAGTGGATGGTGTCAAACAGGCGTTTTGGGTTTTGTGAAAGGGTTGAGTGAGGGGGTAAAATATTTTTGTTTGGGCGTGTGAAGGGCAGTGTGATATTTCCTGAGCAGAATTTGTAGTGGAGAAAGTTCGGGGTAGCTTCGACTTTTCCACAGACGTCAGCACACTGGAGCATCGTTGCAGGAACCGAATTGAGGGGTCCCAAAGGCTGCGGCTCTGCTTGGGGGTACGGTGTGTGAGTGGTGCCTTGTGGGTGGTTGTGAGAGTTTTTTGTAATGTTTGACACCCAGGTCAGGACGGGAGGGGGAATTGGGGGCAGGGACTGTATGGTGTCTATGGTTCCTGGGTGTTAATGGAGGGATTTTTTGATGGGTGAAGGGCAGGTGTGCCCAGAGAAGGCTGAGATTTGTAGTAAAGGATAAGGTTATGTCAGAGAGGGTAAGGAGAATTGGTGGAGGTTAAAAATTGGGGAAAGGGACAAAAGACAGTCAAGAGAGTTCCATCTTGTGGGTGGGAGAGTCGTAAATGAAGAGGCAAGAGAAGGGTTTTTGTGGGAAAATGCCAGCTGTTTCCTTATTAAAAAACAGAAATTCACCAAGGAAAATTAGGGACCCAAGGTACCAGAACTTTTTATTTCATTTCATCTTTTTAAAAAAGCTTAAAAGCCAACGGTTTTGGGGGGTAGGGGGCCCTTTTTAGGGATGTAAATTCGCAGTTTCATTTCGTGAAAAGGGCCCCCCGGGGGCCCCGGGGAAAAAGTGGCGGGCGTTCTTAGCTTCTTGGGAAGAAAGAAATAAATAAAAAGTTTTGTTTAAGTACCCTTTGGTCCGTGGATTCCTTGGTGAAAATTTTTCTGTTAGGGGAGATGTAGCGTGAGAAGCAGGAGAATGAAAAAACGACAGCAGTTTGGTTAGTGATGGATAGCGGTGTTTGTGCCATATGCAAGCAGGCGATTTTGGGTGGTTAAAGGGGAGAAAAATGTGTGGGATGTATACATGGGTGGGGGGGATAGGGCGCGATATGGATAGAATTTTCAGGGGTGAGAGGGTGGGACAGTGAGGGAGAGGGGGTCAAGTAGATAGATTAGTGGCATGGTGAATGGTTTGGAAAACAAAAGATAGGTACTCAAGAAAGCCCTTCCTCCTGGCCCCCTTTATCCACTTCGGTCCCCTTGGTATATTTCCCTTTAAGATCATTACAAACTTCATTTCAAATTTGCAATTTCAATCATGCATAAAATGATGCACGATTGCCCGAGGTAGATTGACCCCAGCTCACAAAATTATAGTTGGTCTCTAAGTGGTCTTCCTTTCATCTGTGTCAGGGGTTTAAATGGGTGGAGTAACAAATGGCCCCTTTACAGAAAAAAGACTTTATGTAAGATTTGGGATCAAATGGCGAATAAATAAACAAAGGGGTTTTTAGGGAACAAGACCCGGGTGTGTCTGTTAAAATAAAACATTCCAATGCAAATTATACAGCAGTATTTCAAGGGGTGGTGGGATTGTAGTTTACACAATACCAAATTTAAAAGCCTATAATACAGCGAATTTTAGGGGTGGTGAGGATTGTAGTTCACACACTACCAATTCAAATGCACAATTTATCGCAGATATTTTAGAGGGATGGTGAGGATTGTAGTTCCACAATCCAATTCAAATGGGACAAATATAATACAGCAGAATTTAAGGGGATGGCTGAGGTGTAGTTCCCACTACCAATTCAAATGCACAATATAAAAAGCAGATATTTCAGAGGGTAGCTGAGGATTGTGTTACCAATACCATTAAATGACAATTAATAAGCAGTTTTTTTAGAGGGGGGTGAGGGGTTTTAGTTCACACAATACAATTCAAATGCACAATATAATACAGCACTATTTTAGAGGGTTGGGGAATTGTAGTTCACACACTACCCGTGAAAAGGGGGAGAAAAGACATGATCGATGATAGAGGATGCCTCGGTCATATTTTTTAAAATCACTTTCAAACATCCTTTCAAAAATTAGCAAATTTTAAAATCATGCACTAAAATAGATGACGTTTACCGAGGCGATTGACCCCGCTCACAAAATTATAGGTGCTCTGAGTGGTCATTCTATCATCTGTAAATTTTTTTTCCAAAAAGGGAGTACCGCCCTTTACAAATAGTGAGCGAAGGTGGGCAGTCCTTTAGTTTTTCGGTTTTTTCCAAAGGGCCGCAGCGCGGGGAATGTGGAGCTGTAATACGGTAGGGCCAGTCTGTCCTTTTCGGCCCCCCCGGGTGAATGTGCTTCCTGCCCAGCCCCCAACCCAAAAACTTTGACAGGGATGCCCCTTTTCCCCCACCCCCCACCACCCTCTCAAAATTCCCCAAAATACTGCCATATACCACATGTGTAGGGCACAGCGGTGTCACGCAGTTCTACACCTGGCTTGCCTCAGCGAACAAAGTCACACAGGGGAGGAACTGCTTCGCGTCATGCAGCACGAAATCGTCGTGTGCCTTTCCCCACGCCAACTGCAAATCGGAACCATGGTGACGGACAATGGAAGGAACATGGTGTCCGCGCTGCACCAAGGGGGGGATGGTTCATGCGCCCGCAGGGGCACGTGTTCAATTGGTTGTGAAAAGGGTTTCCCTGAAGTATTCCACCGATCTTCAGAAGATTCTGAAAATGGCCCAGGAAAACTGTGCATGCACTTCATCCATTCATACAAAGCCAGGAACACCTCCTCGAGTTGAGGGGCCCAGAACGGCTCCCCCAACACACCTGATATGCGAGTTTCCACCGTTGGAATTCCAGCCTTCACTGTTGGACCGACTGTATGAACAGAGAAAGGCCATTAAGATTTTTGATGACCCAGGCGGATAGGAGTACTCCCCTGTGTAACCTTTGATGTCAGCCAGTGGCAGCTCATGCGTGACCCCTCCCGTTGCTGAGGCCATTCGAGGAGGCCCGTTATTTGTCAGTCGCCGGGGATACGGGATGAATAACTCATTCCATGCTTCATGTCTGGAACAGATGCTGAGGTTGAGGAGGATTCTGGTGGGTGATGCTCTTTGTGTTGCTGTGGGTTTGTGGGCAAAGGGACTTGTTGAGCTCTGGAGTTGTCGGACCAAGGCTGCAGGCTGGGTCTCGGGGCACCGTTCCCTTTGGGGCAATGTTCGCATTGACAAGGGATTTTTCCTAGTTCCTCAAGAAACATCCTCCGCTGTTTTTTTTCTTTGAATTCCATCCTTGGTGAATGTGGGCCCCAACACAAATGCATTGTATGCTGACACATCAAGGATGTTGGAAAATACAACATTGGCCATCTTCTAGCCGTGGGAAGTGTAGGGTGGCAGCAGCTTGTCCAGGTTTGTCGACTCCCCCCCTTGTTTTTGTTATAGTTCCCCGGATGATTCGGGCTTTTTGTCACTTCTGATGACACAGCTGCATCTTTGTGAAGTGTGGAATCAGTACCACATTCCGTCGTTTTTGGGGCAGTATGAAACAGCAGTGGTGGTGTCTGTAAAAACAAACTTTGAGGAAAGTGGAGCCTGTCCTTCATCTGCAACAATTCAGAGGCAGTCAGGTTTGTTTTTTTTCACTGTGCCCCCATGGTGATTTTCCTCCTGAGAAGTTCTTTCCAAGGTCATAGTGGTAAAAAAATTTCACAAGTAATGTTGTGACCCTGCAGTTCAGTAGTCATATCGAGGGACTACACTTTTCCTTGGTTTTTTTCGGGATCGCTTGCGGTTTGCTGTGTAAATCTGTAGATTCATGCAAGCTTTTTTTGCACCCAAGGCTCCCCCAGATTTTATGGATTTGCCTGGCTTACTTGGTGTTTTGTGAAGGGGCTTTTTGGGGGGAAAGGGGAAAAAAACGTTCGTTACTGTCCCCTTGGGCCCTGGGTTAAAAACTCAGTGAAGGACTGCACCCATTTCTCCCAAAACCCCCCTGAGGGGAGCAATTTTGTCAGTTTTGTTTGGTGTCTCTGTTGTCAAACTGGGACTCTTGTATATTTGAAATTTTTGAAAGTGACATTGTTGCCCTAAAAATTTTCCCTCCCTGTCGTGCTTTTCCCGGGAGACTATCAGGGGCCCTCATTGCGGATTTTACACTCAGAAGGAGAAGAACACCAAAGTAGGCACCCAAGTATCTCTAAAGGTAAATTCCACATGTTGCGTTGGCTTTTTTTCCTTCAGGTTGTCATAGCAATAAGCTTTTTTATTGACAATGGCATAAAACGATCAAAAATGCTTGATGTACTTATTTGTAAAACCTTTGACCCCAGGGTATTTTTTGACATTTGCAGCATTCCCCTGCCATGTTCAACTGGGGGGTATGAGCTCCAAATGATCTTTACATTTTTGGGTTTTTGAATTTTTTCGCGGGAGCGTTTCAGCACGGTGACCTCCTCATCAACGATCAGAATGTCGTGTTTTGGTTGATACTCCCCCAAATTTTCCTCAGTCTGTTCCATGGGACGGTTTTCTTGGGGTGGGTTTTTCTTTTTATTCTTATCATCAAGATAAATCCGAATTTGGTTGCTTTAAATTTTCCCCTTCATTTTTTGATGGGTTTTAAAAAAGGGAAGTGTTACTTCGGGTTTCCCAACTGTAAGCTGATTGGCTAAATGCCGGGACATGCCCCTAACTCAAGTTGTTGGGGTAGGCTGGATGTGGGTGTTGGTTTATTTTGTGTTTATGAGTTCAGTTTTGGGATTTTTTTGTTTTTTAAAACTTTTTATATTAGACTGGGTCGAATGACCCCAAAAAAACAAATGTTTTATTTTTAATAAGAGATTTTACAAAATTTAGTAAAAAGTTTTTTTTATTGTATTTTGTTTAAAAAAAAAGTTCCTGAAAAAGTCAAAAAGTCTTGGAAAGGAATAAACAAAAGTTGTAGAATTTGTATGCATTTAAACTAAAAGGTCGGTCACGACCCTAAAATAGAGGAAGGTTACTGGTAGGGTTTTTTCTGTGCCAAAATTTGGGGAGAATCAAAAAGGGGTTTTCTTTATGAATGTGATGTGACACCCCCGAGCGCCCCAAAACTTTTTGGATCTCTGTTTCTACATTTTTTTGGCTCAAGTTTTCACCGAAAAATGGCGCGCCCCATTTTTTTAAATGTCACGAGTCTCCAACAAGTCACCATAACTAATTAAACTAGCCTTTAGTGATACAATATAAAAATGACATTCTGAAATGAATCCCTACCTGCTAAAATTATTAATACCCCATGAAGTTATAAATTTAAAGATCAAGGTTAAATTTTAATTCAAAGAGGTCATTACACAGGAATTTTTTATTTCGATTTTTTTTGTTTTAAAATAAGAAAAAATTATAGGGAAAAAATTGTGAGGGAGAAAAATTAAAAAAGATGTTCAAAACAAGATTTTTTGGGGTTTCCCCTTTGTTTATAAGTCCTTTAAAAAAAAATTTTAAAAAGCCCTGAAAAACCAAGGCCACATGTATGAAAACTGTCTAGGTTAAAATTCTTTGTTTCCCCACAGCAACCCAATTTAGGCCCCCATTTTTTTTTCATTACTGAAAAAAATGAAAGGGGAGCTGCGATTGGTTGCTACGGGCAACAAAAAAGTCTTACACCTAGACAGTTTTCATACATGTCCCCCATAGTTTTTTCACCAGTAGGACAGGTGCACTGAGACTGTAAGGCTGGGTTATTACTCAATAGATTTAGTTAAAAGCCAGGAGAATTAGAGCGTTAATCATTCAATGTTATACTCCTCAAAAATATACTATTTTTCATTTCAGAGAATTTGTATGTTTTTCTTTAATTCAGATAATTGTTATTGGTTAATTAACAACAAAATAATATGGAAAAATAATTTATACCATTTGTGCATTTTTAAAAGGTGCAAAAGCAGAAAAAACTAAATTATGTGCACTGGTCATTATACAACAACATACTCCCTCCTGCAGGGAAAAACCAATCCCTTACTATAAACAAAAAAACCCGTAGCGAAGAGCCAAAGGGTCTTTCTTCCCGGCATGAGATTTATATGTTTGATCCTTTAAAACGTTATAGGGCACTTATCAAATTCAAGCATGGACAAGGGAAGTATGATTTTCGCATCACTTAGGAAAACCACCTTTGTCTTACTGTTTAATTAGGAGTTGAACTCCTAATTTTATTACTGTTGCTTTTGTAAGGTCAATAGGAGATGTGAGACTAAAACATTTCGTTTTGGCGAAGCAAAGACATAATTGAAAATTGGTCTTTGAAAAATCAATTGGGTTAAAAAAAAAGAAGATGCAGATGAAAATTTGTCACAAAAAAAAATTTAAAATTTAAAAAATTTTTTTAAAAAAAAATATATTTTTTATATATATTATAATTTTAATTTATATATTTTACTATTTTTTTATATATTTTTGTGTGTGTGTGTGCACTGGGTATGGAAAGTATTCAGACCCCATTAAATTTTCATTTTGTTTCTTGCACAAATGCTAAAATCCGAAAAGTTAATTTTTTTTTTTCATTAATAACTCTGCACCCCCTTGAAAAGAAAAAACCAGAATGCCCGGGGTTTTTTAAATTTTTAAACACAAAAATTTTTCAGGTCATAAGTTTTAGACCTTTGTGTGACTCTCATTTTTTAGCTCCATGCGTCCCTTTCCTTTGATCTCTTTGGGTTGTTCTACCTTCATTTAGTCCAGTGTGTTTAATTAAACTGATTGGATTGATTAGGAAGGCACTCACCTGTTTATAAAACCTCACAGCTCACAGTGCTGTCGAGCACATGGGTTCTAAGGAATGCCCAAGGGAAGATCTGGCCCGGGTTACAAAAAAAATTTCTGCAGAACTGGTTCCTAAGAGCCAGTGGCCCAATTCCCTTTAAAAATTTGGATTTGGGTGGTTCGCTTTCTCTGGTTTGTTGACTAATCTGAGAAAGTCCATCCATCTTCCATCAGTACCAGATAATTTTCAACAATTTAATTGAATTTTTATCCCCTTCCCTCTATGCACTGTATATTTGTTACAGCAGGAAGGTCCTTAAAGCAAAACACCATACACTTGTGGCACTCAAATGGTACGGGCTCAGAAGCTTTGTTCATACCATCTGCATCTGGAGCTCTTCCAAAAATTGCTTTCAATGGGGGCTTTTTGGTTTTGGGGGGGCCCCTTAAAATTTTTTTGGGGGGGGAAAAAACCTTTCAAAAAGGCCCCTTTCTGGCCCTTAAAAAAAATTTTTTTTTTTGGGTTTTTTTCCCTTTGGAAGATTTTTTCCCTTTAAAAAAAAATTTCCCCTTTAAAAAAAATCTAAAGGTGCCTTAATTCCTGCCCTATGTTTAAATAAAGCAGTATACTTAGCCCACTTATGGAATATTTCCAAAAACTAAAAAAATTGAAAAATAAATTTTGAGGGTTTTTGTTGCACTACTTTTTCCAGAAAAAAAAGCAGAACCCAAAAAAAAAAGCATGCCATTTTTAAATTTTACTCCTGCTTTGCTTAATTGTGTATTCTGGGGTAACACCTTCCCTGTTTTTATTTTTAAATCTTTATGGGGGGAATTTTTTTTTAATTTTTTTTTTTTTTTGGAGGGGTGGGGGTGTGGGGTGAGGGAGAGTTCTAAAATACAGGCCACTCAAAGCCATGTCAGAACTAAATTGGACCCTAAAACATCTTTGTTGGATTTTTTGGGGAAAATGTAAAGAATTGATGTTAAACTTTTTTAAGGACTTTTGACATCTTAAATAATCAAAAGAACATTTAACAAATAATGTCAACCAAAAGAAGAAGAGTATGGCTATTTATCTTAGAAGCAGGAAATTTCAAATTGTGAAAATGTTGGTGTTTCTAGTAAATACCATAAGCATTGAATGTAGTAACCAAAATTTACCACTAATATAAATTGTAATGTGTCATGAAAAAGCAACCTCATTGTCAGTTAGGTAAGTAAAAGCATTGAAAAGGTATTCACACATAAGGTTTCATAGGTCAGAGTTGAAAAATGGAGGCTAAAATAAGCCTTGTTCTTATTAAAAGTACATTAAATATAAATTGTGCTGAAAGACTGATTGTTTACATAATCTTTGTATAATTTAAGCAATGTACATATCCCTAACTTTTTGTGAGTAGTGTATTTGGATTTTGGTTGAAATTTCAGAATGAACATAACTAGTGTTGAGCGATTTTTATCAACAAAGTTGAAATCGGCAAGGTTTTTACGGGTATCAAATTTTTTCCCCGTATGCGAAAAAATTAAAGGGTTAAAAGAGCATCATCTTTAAAGACGCGCCTTTTTCGGCGCCTTCCTGAAATTTTTGGGGGCGCAAATCAGATTTCAAAATAGAGCGGGTGAGATGTGGTGCGACGTCATGATGGGGGGTATGGTTTCGATTTCTGGGGAAAATACATGACCCCCGTTTTAATAGAACCGTTTCTGTTTTAGTCCATGTCTCTCAGCTTCCCATAGGGATGGACCTGCGCTCTGCCCCGTGGGCCAAAAAAGCTCAGCGAATTGTCTATTTTGACAGAGAACCCCTATATTAGTGTGATCCTTTCCCAATTTTTTTATATTAGGATTTGAAAAATTTTATTTGTTTTTCTAGAGAAATTTTTAAAACAGCATTTCCCCCTTAAATTCACGGGGGGGGGAGCAAGGGGGGGCCCCCCCCGGGGGAACCAGACAAGCTCTATCTATAAAGAACATGGATAAAGTTACCAAAAATTAGTGTAGAAAAATTGTAGTGGAATAGATTTATTATTAAAAGTTTGCTATTGAAATATTTTTGGATATTTTTGGGGGAGCCTAACTTATATTGGTAACATATTTTTAGTAATGCAGGTCTCTTTGTTAGGGGCAAAATTTACTTTTATTTCGTATACATTTCAGAAAAAGTGTTCTTTTAATTTTACCCATTACACCGTGACTGTTGATATCCACCTTGCAGTTTAAATTTTCAATCCCGCAATCTGTAGTCAGCACATTTTTTTTGTTTTTCCAAAAATACCCTGTTCATACGAAAAAATCACAGTTACGTGTTTTTTGACTTTTGGGAACCCCGCATTGTTCATTGAGCAGCATCCACGTAAATCTTAAAAACGAATACTATATTTACCAAGGTGAATTGAAGGGGCAAAAAATACCGGTATCATACGAAAACAAAACGTTAATTTTTTTTGCTTTTTTCACACCCAGCATTGTTCATTGACGCAGCAAACCCCCGTAAAATTTTAAAACCAATTCCA
>JAODAL010081480.1:0-11893 GCA_025379985.1 Phyllomedusa bahiana | reverse complement strand
TGAGGGGAAAAAAAAGCTTAAAAATTTAGTCGAAAAAGAGAAATTTTTTTTACTTCTTGGACAACTGTGACTTTGTCTGCAATTCCCTGAAAAGCAAACAGTGTAGATTAAAGTATGTTCACGTCAATTTATCTTCCATCAGATGATGTTTGTAACTATTAGAGTATCTTCAGTGATCAAAGAAAAAATAAGGAGCCTTATTGTATGGGCTTCGGGGCCATTTTTAACATTAGACAACGTCAGTTGAATTGCAAATAAAGCGGCCCAAAGGGGGATATCGGATGTGTATGGGTCCTACTGACTCTTCTCTAACAGATGATGTCGAGAAAGAGAAGGATTGGGTTGTTGTTTTCAAAAGAGATAAGCCAATGGCAGAGGTATCTGCAGTGGCGTTCCCTACTCACCGTACTAAAAACACAAGTCATGCATGCTTGTGTATTGGGAAATTTGTGAGAAATAGCTGTTGACTGAACAAGTATTTGGCTGACAGCTATTGAAGTTGTATAGTCACCTTAAGGGGTCGTTTACACTGCACAGGACAAATACCAGTCGGAAATCCCAACCAGTATTTGCTCTGTTTTGGGGCTGTGTAAATGGCCGCAGGGGTACGGCTTTTATTGTGGTTTGGGAAAAAGGGCCTCCTTTTTTGCATTGACATGTTCATTTTTCCCCAAAAATGGGGGGAAGAATGAACTTTTTCAATTTTTTTAAAGAGATCGGTGGTCTTAAAACGGTTTTCGGCAGAAAACCCGTGCAGTGGGGGGCCTCTGCAAGGTTTTTTGCATTAAGGTCTTGTTAAGGTTAAACCCCCGGTTTACAGACGGCTTTCAAACCAAAAACCCTTTTGTAAAACCGGATAAAACCCCCGGCCCATGGGGACATGCCCTAACTTTGCACATTCTAACTGTGGCATTGTCAATTAGGTCAATGTGAGGCTACACTGTCTGTCTAATAACTGCATTTGAAGGCCACATGCTTTTTTTAGCTCATCAATATGATCTCTTTCCAAATTATGTAGACAATGTTAACGCTATAATATCTGCCATTGTTTTGAGTCATGGCAAAGTCAGCCACACAAAGGTTAACATGGCGTAAAGCTGCAGGCAACTTCATAAAAGAAGCAGGTAACATTGTTATTTTTTTGTCTGGGTTGTGCTGAGTGAAAGAGGGAACTGATATACTAGCATGTATGTCCTTATACTATTTATTGTATTCATTGATATAGCACTGTTATATTCTCCAGTGCTGTATAGAGATTGCCATTCTTTATCCTCCCTTTTTACATTGAGGCTCACAGTCTAAGGGCCTCATGTATGAAATTCTGGTCAAAATTCACTTTTTTGCCCCCGCAAAACCAAACAGAGGCCCTCTATTTTTCAGGTTATTGAATGAAAGGGGAGCTCTGATTGGGTGCTATGGGCAAAAAAGTGAATTTTAGACTTAGACCATTTTGATACATATGGCCCTAAATTCCACATTAACCTATCCCAGTCAAAGACAAAGACACCATTCTCTTATCCCACCAAACTCCATGTAGTGTTGTTTGGTTGGTTCAAAACATGATCCAAAAAAACTGTAACCACTGAGCACCTGCTCTACAGCCCCGTTTTATGACTGGGCTAACACATACATTCTCCAATTTTACAACTGATCTAAATTTTAAAAGAGAGTAATGGGGAACAAAAATTTCATTGTATTTAACCTTCATCTCTGACAAAAAAAAAAAAGGATCCTGTAAAAAAAAACTGACCTCGAAATAAGTTAATAAAATAAATATTTAATAAAAAAAAATTGTTTCGTTGCCACAAAAAACCTAACATATTTGGTGTACTGACCGTAAAAACTTGTAGAATTAATCTAACAAGTTATTAACTGTGAAATGTGAATGGTGTCAAAAAATAAATAAAAAAACAAAACAAATTTGAAAAAAACTGAAAAAAATTCTGCAATAAATTATAAGTGAACTTAAACTATTCCCCCCAAAACTACAAATTGTCCCGAATAAAACAAGGCCTCATACAACTGTGTCATTGAAATAATAAAAAAGTTGAAATGCAAGGAGGCAAAATCTAAAAAAAATGTGCTGGTAAGTAAGGACTTTTCAGGCGTTCGGCTTAAGGGGTTAAGGCTTGTTTAAATTCCCAATAGGAGACTTCCATCTTTTGATGAGAAGAGCATAGTGTACAGTGGTATGAAAGCCTCCTGTTATAAATTAATAAGGTCATTGTTATATATCTGGCACAGTGTACTGTCTTTTATTATTGTAACTAAATCCACGGAATATGCCATAAATGTCTTATAGATGAGGGTTCATGAGGTGCTGTATCTTGAGAATGGAGGTCCCATTACTTCCCATTCTTGTTTTTGCCATTGCTGCAGAAAATAGTTTGCTGGTTATACATTTACTTCTATAGCAGTTTCAAGAACATCCAAGTAAGTGTGGGGTGGGACCTGTACTTAAACATCTTGTACCCCAACCATGCCCCAATAGTCATGAATACATAGCAGGTAGTGTATGACTGTAGAGATGAATGTCTTTGCCCAGATTACTAGTTTGACGTAATCATAAGAGATCCCGTGCAACTTCTTGGCTCCCTGCATGGAATGCATTGCAGGAGAGGTGACCATGTGGATAAGGGATAACTAACTTTAAAGGGGTATTCTCACCATGCTGTTTCACAGAGCCTGCTCTTCACAGCAATGACTGGCATGTCTGATATATTCCAAGCTGTGCCTGTCACAGTGAGATGAATGCTGGAGGTTTGTAAACTGTAGCGCAAAAGTCTACAGAGCTCTAATAGCTTAAAGCTGTCACGGTTCACGCCGCGGTCCCCTGCCATGGACCGTCTGCGTGTCGTGCCTTCCTGTACTTGCCTGTCCTGTCCTGTCTTGTTGCTTCCTTGGTCCTGTCTGTGCACTATGCCTGCTAGGACGTGCGCGTGGCAGCTTCCTGCCTATTTATTAGTTTCCTGTCCTGTGAACGTTCCTCTTCACCTCTGACCTCTGGCTATAAGAGGAAGTGCCTGCCTTTACTCTGGGTCAGTTCATTGCAGTCTGTTGCAGTTTCAGCCGCATGCTGAGTCCATCTTGAGCTCCTGCCAGCATCTCAGGTTTGCCGTTGGGGATTTTAACCCCTGAGTTGCTGGTCTATACCTGCTGTGTTACCCGTCCAGTTCCTGCCGTATCCTGTGGTGCTATGTGTACGTTTATCCCTCCTGTATCCTGTTGCGCATGTTTCCTGTTGTTCCTGTATTCCTGTCCTGCACCTCGGCTGTCACCGCAGGTAGCCCCGTCAGGGGTAGCGACCTGGGGGTCCCCGCAGCGAAGACCATCCCGCTTTGCGGCGGGCTCTGGTGAAGACCAGGGGCCCCTTAGACTCCGCTCCCTGGCGTGGTCCTCCAGCTACCACCTCGCCTGCGGTGATCACAGTGGATCCACACCTGGATGTCAGTGGTCCGCGCTTCGGTGTAAGTTGGTTGTCGCCGCACCGTTACAGAATGAAATGACCATGGATTCCGCTGGGGTGACCCTGCCCTCGTCTAGAGCGTCTGCACCCGTTGCCTGGCTCATGGTTTGCCCAGAGCGTCCGTCTGTTGCCTAGCTCAAGATCCAGCCCAGAGCGTCCGTCTGTTGCCTAGCGCATGGGCCGGACCAGGGCGTCCGTCTGTTGCCTAGCTCATGGTCCAGCCCAGGGCGTCCGTCTGTTGCCTAGCTCATGGTCCGGCCCATGGCGTCCGTCTGTTGCCTAGCTCATGGACCGGCCCACGGCGTCCGTCAGGTGCCTAGCTCATGGTCCAGCCCAGGGCGTCCGTCTGTTGCCTAGCTCATGGTCCGCCCAGGGCGTCCGTCTGTTGCCTAGCTCATGATCCAGCCCAGGGCGTCCGTCTGTTGCCTAGCTGATGGTCCAGCCCAGGGCATCCGTCTGTTGCCTAGCTGATGGTCCAGCCCAGGGCGTCCGTCTGTTGCCTAGCTGATGGTCCAGCCCAGGGCGTCCGTCTGTTGCCTAGCTGATGGTCCGGCCCAGGGCGTCCGTCTGTTGCCTAGCTGATGGTCCGGCCCAGGGCGTCCGTCTGTTGCCTAGCTGATGGTCCGGCCCAGGGCGTCCGTCTGTTGCCTAGCTGATGGTCCGGCCCAGGGCGCGTCCGCTGTTGCCTAGCTGATGGTCCGGCCCAGGGCTCCGTCTGTCGTGCTCTAGCTATGGCCCGGCCCAGGCGTACGTCTGTTGCCTAGCTGATGGTCCGGCCCAGGGCGTCGTCTGTTGCCTAGCTGATGGCCCGGCCCAGTGCGTCCGTCTGTTGCCTAGCTGATGGTCACGGCCCAGGGTCGTCCGTCTGTTGCCTAGTCATGGTCCCGGCCCAGGGCGTCCGTCTGTTGCCTAGCTGATGGTCCGGCCCAGGGCGTCCGTCTGTTGCCTAGCTCATGGCCCGGCCCAGGGCGTCCGTCTGTTGCCTAGCTCATGGCCCGGCCCAGGGCGTCCGTCTGTTGCCTAGCTCATGGCCCGGCCCAGGGCGTCCGTCTGTGGCCTAGCTCATGGCCCGGCCCAGGGCGTCCGGCGGTTGACTAGCTCATGGCCCGGCCCTAGGGTCGTCCCGTTTTGCCTAGCTCAGGCCGGTCCCAGGCTCCGCTGTTTGCTAGCCATGGCCGCCAGGCGTCGTCTGTTCCAGCCGGCCCGGGGCCCAGGGCGCCCTTTGTTGCCTAGCTCAGGGGCCCCCCAGGGGCGCCCTTTTTGGGCCTACTCATGGCCCGGCCAGGGCATCTGTCCCCGTTTTTGTTGCTTTCCCCCCCTGATCCCCTCCCTTTTTGCCGGGTGCCCTGTTTGTCTCCTCCCGTGCACCTCCTTATCTAGGTGTCCCCTTTACTGGCTATCATACAGCCCGTACCTTGGTTTTGGGGTTGCCCCCGTAGAAGTTGCGGGTCCCTGACCTATGTGGAACGCCATGTTTGTGATTTGGAGGGGGCTTTGAGGGGGGGGGGTACTGTCACGGTTCACGCCGTGATCCCCTGCCATATACCGTCTGCGTGTCGTGCCTTCCTGTACTTGCCTGTCCTGTCTTGTTGCTTCCTGGGTCCTGTCTGTGCACTGTGCCTCCTAGGGCGTGCGCGCGGCAGCTTCCTGCCTATTTTAGTTTCCTGTCCTGTGTACCTTCCTCTTCACCTCTGGCTATAAGAGGAAGTGCCTGCCTTTACTCTGGGTCAGTTCATTGCAGTCTGTTGCAGTTTCAGCCTCATGCTGAGTCCATCTTGAGCTCCTGCCAGCATCTCAGGTCTTCTGTTGGGGATTTTAACCCCTGAGTTGCTGGTCTATACATGCTGTGTTACCCGTCCAGTTCCTGCCGTATCCTGTGGTGCTATGTGTATGTTTATCCCTCCTGTATCCTGTTGCACATGTTTCCTGTTGTTCCTGTATTCCGGTCCTGCACCTCGGCTGTCACCGCAGGTAGCCACGTGAGGGGTAGCGACCTGGGGGTCCCCGCAGCGAAGACCATCCCGCTTTGCGGCGGGCTCTGGTGAAGCCAGAGGCCCCTTAGACTCCGCTCCCTGGCGTGGTCCTCCAGCTACCACCTCGCCTGCGGTGATCACAGTGGATCCACACCTGGATGTCAGCGGGCGGCGCTTCGGCGTATGTTTGTCACCGCCCGACCGTTACAAAAGCTTGTCAGTAACTAAGATATACAAGCTTCTGTGCTGGAAATCACATTCAGCAAGGAGCGCAGTCACCATGGTCAGTCAGAGTAGCAGGATTTATGAGACCAGAGAGAAGTGGAAACCTAGAGAAACTTGTATGCACAAGCACTAGATAAAATTTCCTCTATCTCATAAACAAAGCAAAATCAGAACAGCAATGTATTTGTATATAATAGTCTTTATTTACCTTTGCCTACATGTTTCGAGCTTGTCATAGTCGTTAGAAAATCTGTTTAAATTGTGGAAATACCCCTTTAAAGGACCAGTAAACATTTTCCTTCTCTATGCTTCTGTGGTTATATTTTTGTTTTATTTTTCAACAGTGTAGCTTTATTTTACCTTCCATCTGCTCTTTTGCGGGAAGACACCATTGCTACTAGCTAGTGGCTTTATCCGCACTTTTAGGCTAAATTCACACGGCATAATTGCGGGGCGTATTTACGCCCCATAATTAGGCCGTGTGTTTGGGAGCTCCCGCAGTGCGGGGGGCCGGCATCCCGCCGGCCCCCTAGACATGTATTACTCACGGCGCGTAAACACCATGAATAATTGACATGACAATTATCTCCCCCCTCGCCGTATTGTACGAGTGGGGAGAGGAGGCGTAATCCATAGTTCTCTATGAGAACTCACATAATGACTGGGACGTATCATGCCCCATATTTTGCGCAGTACGGCATGAAATATGGGGCGAGATACGTCCCACTTTAAGCCATGTGAACATAGCCACACTGTGCATGAGCAAAATAGTATAGATCTCTTCCTTTTGCCCTGGAACATCTCAGGATAAGCAGTAGGAGGGGGGATGGTAACGTAAGCGGGTTTATTTCTTCAGAGTGTGAGATGAGGGAGTTATTATTACAAGCTTGTTATCACTTCTACAGTAGGTCACATCCTGATATCCTTTATTCCACAGAGAAGGAACGTGCTACGGCTTTGACAATACATCTTGGAAAGCTGCTGGGAGCATCAGCACCAAGCAAGTCCCCACATGTCCTGCTAAAGGAAGAAGAACAAAAAACGTAATTGAAGGAAATAAAGCACAATGTTTGACATTCATATCTGGAATTCCCTGCTAAAAGCCTTATATAGCCCTGACACCATTATAAGTCTACCTCTTCTTAAAAGGAAGATGTCCTGGTGATCTCCTGCATGTCATGGGTCTGTCTCCTGGATTTAAATGAATAGAAATGTTGAAACAACCATATACTGTAATACCAATAAACGTTATTTTAAGCTCCATTCACATCTATGTCTGGGTTTCTGTAATAAATGGAAACCTCTATAGAATTACCATAATTTACAATGATGTCTGTTTTGATGCAATCTATGACCAAGATCTGCAGATCTGAACATATGAAAAATTCACCTCTTAAATCCTTACTATTCCCTGGTCTTTACCTTTATTTCTAAATTACGGCCTTGCCTGTGGCAGGCAATGATGGGCCACAGTGAAGACAACATTGAAGTCACTAATGACTGCCCACCATTACAGTTCTGCAGTGCAGAAGTCCCTCAACATACAATATTAACCCCTTAAGGACCGAGCTTTTTTTTATTAACATGATCGTTTTTTCCTCTTCGCCATAGCTTTTTTTTATTTTTCTACTTACGTAGACATATGATGGCTTTTATTTTGTGGGACAAGATGTACTTCCTAATGGTAAAAAATGGTATTTTGGACAGCACAGAAGTCCTTCAGTTTTGCATAAGTGCCACCATCAGGCTTGCAATAGACGAGCAATTGGAAGCAGTCCCACTTCCTCCTCAAGTACTCCAGAAAACGATACCAAGAGGTCAGCATCGGTGTCCTTTATTTAAAATCCCCATACAACACCATAACAGCAACGTTTTGACTGACATCCTTAGTCTTTATCAAGCTTGATAAAGACTCAGGATGTGAGTCGAAATGTTGCTGTTATGCTGTTGGCCGGGGATTTTTCTAAAAAAGGACACCTATTCTGACGCCCTTGGTATCGTTTTCTGAAGTACTTTCTAATCGTGTCATGCACCGTACCATAGAATATACTGGGAAACTGCAAAAAAATACTAAGTGGGTAAAACGTGGAAAAAACGCACTTGCACCATGTTTATGGTGTATTTTTTTTACACTTTTAAACTTTTTTTCACTTGTACCTTGAGTCCCCCTAGGGTGCTTAACCACTAAGGGACGCAGGGGCAGGAAGTAGTAAAATGAGAAATATGGCGGCAGTGGAAGCCTTCACAAGGCTTTCAGCCGCCATGTAAACTGATCAGGACCCCTCATTCTCGCAGAGGGGGCCCCGATCGATGTGAGGAACGGTGCACAGCGCTGTTTCTCATTCATTTAGATGCTGTGGCTGCGATCACCATGGCATCTAAGGGATTGAACAGCACAGAATGGAGCTGGCAACACCAGCGGGCAACTGCAACCAGCAGGTGTCAGCTGCAATTAACAGCCGGCATCGTATGTTGTGTGGTTTCAAGAAACAATGTCCCAGGAAAGACCATTGTATGTGAAAACTATTGTAATCTGGGGGCATTATAACTTGAGTGACCAGTGTATGCAATGTACCAGAGAAAAAGAAAATGGGGCCACCCAGAGGATCCGCTCATCCTGGGACATGTAAAGATCAGCACAGGACATGTAGTGCTGCACCGTACAGAAGCACTATTAGACCACCAATGTATGTGAAGAATATTGTATCTTGTAACTTCAGGGACCACCGCAATGTAAACTAATGAAGCCGAGGAACCAGGAAAATCATGAGGGCACAATTGTGAGGGATTAGCAAGAAGAGTTTATCAAAATTTTTGATATTTTTACAATGAAACTAATTATTTTATTTTATTTATACATTGACTAAATGAATATTCCTGCTGATAACATTTATCACCTATTCCCTTGATGTGTTAGGACACTCAGTTGTTTCAGATCTGGTACGGAGTAATGGTGGGCATGTTCAACTACCACTCCATTCAAGCTCTTTCTCACATTAGTCATACTGCTAGCGAAATATATGGAACGCCGTATGTAGTAATCTGTGATTATCAAAGTAATTGGTGGATAGCTTCATCATCCCCCTGAATTTTATTTTCCATGTAACTGCATAACCCCTTTAACTGATCAAAATTCTTGCACTTTTAAAGTCAACACTACAATCTTTTTCTGAGAAAACAAGATACCCCGCAATAGTGTAATTTCTAGGAAACATTCCACGTAGTCCTTGAGGGTAGACTCTTTCCAAACAATCTAGGTTTTCCTGCAACATTTACTATCATACTTAATATGTACTGCTACAGATAAAAATCTCTGCATATTTGCATAAACTCTTGGCCTTGGGTCACTGGAACCAGCTGCCCCTTCTCTGCTAGGGCATAGTGAAGCTCTGAATCAGCTAGTATTGATCTGCTTGCTGCAGTTCATCCACATTTGGAGGTCAGCAGAAATCTGCTTCTGTGTCGACGGTAATAAAAGCTGTTGTTTCTTCGGAATAAAAGCTTGCAGAGCCCCGTGTGATATACTATACAGTAACGGCACTGCAGTGGTGAGACTGCTCTATAATTTCATCTGCAGTTCTAGAAAGGGACACTTGTGCATGGCTAGTACAAGCCCAGCTCCCATACTGTCAGCTTAACGATTGACGTTACAGGGAGGCAAATGTTAAAAATTGGGGTCTAAAAGCAATATATGCTTTTCCTATTCCCCTGGGCCCTTAGTATCTACAACCCCCATTATAGAACAATGGGGAATGTTCAACCAATTCTTCCTAAATTTTTCGGAAACAAAAGTTTCACAAGCTGATTGATTATTTAATAAGTTGGAGTCACAGTTTTAAAACATATTATGTTAAATAAAAGGCAGGGGCATTTTTCTTTTCACTTTCTGTTTTTAAGAGCAAAGGGGAAGAGGAACCCTGGGGTTAAGTAACCATTTGGCACAGACGCGGACCTAGGGTTCTTTGGGGAAGGGGGATCTGCCTTTTACAACCTTTTTTAAAAAACCTTAACTCACATAAAAGGACAAAATCCTACATTAACCAATAACTCAATGTATATACCACAAATTTTAAATATGATTTTTTAAGATCGGGCTTTGTGATCAATTCCAACATTGACGGACCCTTAAGCAACTTTGTAACCAGTTTGGCAGCATGCTTCAGGTCATTGTCCATTTGGAATTTCCACCCAAACTTCCTGGCTGATGTCTTGAGATGTTGCTTCAGTATTGCCACACAATTTTCTTTCATCGTGATGCCATCTATTTTGTGAAGCGCACCAGTCCCTCCTACAGCAAAACAACCCCACAACATGCTACCACCCCATGTTTCACAGTTGGGATGGTGTTCCTATGCTTCCAAGCTCCACCCTTTGTCCTCCAAACATAACAGTGGTCATTACGATCAAACTGTTCAATTTTAGTTTTGTCAGACCACAGGACATGTCTCCAAAAATGTAGGTATTTGTACCTATGTGCATTTACAACATTAATCTGGCTTTTATAGGTTTCTTTTAGAGTAATGGCTTCTTCCTGGCAGAGCGGCCTTTCAGCCTATGTTGATACAGTACTCGTTTCACTGTGGATAATGTCACAATCTTACCAGCTTCTGCCAGCATTTTCACAAGGTCTTTTGCTTTTGATCTTGGGTTGATCTTGCACATGTCAGACCAAAGAATGTTCATCTCTGAGACACAGAACCCGTTTCCTTCCTGAGCTGTATGATGGCTAGACATTACCATTTTGTTTGAACGAGGCGCCTTCTGGTATCTGGAAATTGCACCAAGGATGCAGTTCCACAATTCTCTTCCTGATATCTTGGCTGATTTCTTTAGAATTTCCCTGGATGTTACACATGGGAGCAGTATGTTTCTGGTATGCAAAAAAAAATACATCCACAAGTGTGTATCTAATTCAGATATTGCCAATAAACCTATCAGAGGCTTCCAGACATGAGATCATCATATGGTCTGTCCCAAATTGTTTAAAGGCATAGTAATCCTAGTGTAAGTAAACTTTTGACTTTGCATCATGAGACCAAGTCAACACCGTACAATTAATCAACAGTGTCGTCCTCGTCCATGCAAGACAGTGATGCCTGTGCCTGGTGGTGGTGTCAGATACCCTTGCTCTCGTCTTGCCCATAGACCACACTGATTTAAACGGTTACAAATGGTCTGATGGGTGCCTCTCACCTCCTTTAGCCCCTCCCTGACGGGGCCTTTTTTTTGGTCACACTCGTTTTTCCCTCCTCGCCTCTCTAGCAAAATAATTTTTTTATTTTTCCACCTAGACATATAGACATTTTTCCACATAGACATATAGAATATACTGGGAAACCGCAAAAAAAAATTCTAAGTGGGGCAAAATGTGCAATAACACATACATGCACCATGTTTTGCTTTTACAGCGTTCAATCTTTGGAATAAATTAGATGTTATCTGTATTCTACAGGTTGATATGAATCCAGTAATACCAAACATGCACGGTTTTCGTTATGTTTTGGTACCATAAAAAAATCGATTTTCTGCGAGCAATAACTTTTTTGTACTAACATCTAGGACTTGAGTAGGGTGAATTTTTTGTGGCCTGAAGTGTGCATTTTATTGCTACGAGTTTGGAATACATGCGACTTTTTTGATCTCGCAGCTGATGTCCCTATCGGAGTGAGGAACGGTGTACGGTACTGTTTCTCATTCATTTAGACACCAAGGCTGTGTTCGGCGTGGCATCTAAGGAGTTAAACAGCGCGGGCTGGAGCTGGCTCCATCCTGCGCTGCAACCGATGGTTGTTTGCTGCAATTAGCAGCTGATACCTGCCGGCTATATAGCGGGGGGTACCCATACACCCAGTGTTGGTTAAATATGCCTAGAGTTGTGTGACATTTATCATCCGGTTAAGCAGGGCATTGTTTATAATGAAGCGGTCATCAGTGTGTGATGTGGCCAAAAGACTTTCACTTCTTTGCCTTTCTGTGACTCTTCCAGTCTCTGTGTATCTCTGTTGCAACCTGCTAATGACACTCCATGACACTAAGCTCAGTGGCCAAGTCTGTCTGAGAGCTTTCTGCTTGAATCCTTTCAATGGTGAGGTACTGTTGATCACTTGTAAGGTATTGTCTTGGTTGCATGATGTCAAAATGTGAAAAGATGGAAGGGGGCTGTTAAATCCAATTTCCAATTGTTCGCTTTACCCCAAATTGGGGGTGAAACCCCTGTTTGAATTTGCCA
>JAODAL010081479.1:0-11894 GCA_025379985.1 Phyllomedusa bahiana | reverse complement strand
TAGGGGCCCCCAGGCCCCTTTGGAAACCCCAAAGTCGGGGCCAGGACCAAAAACTTCATGGCTACCAAGTCATGGTCCTGCTAGTCCAGCATGCTGCCATATGACACTCCCAAATAATTTTTCCGTGAATATATTAAATTTCCCAATAAAAGCTGCCCCCCATGAGCCAAATGGTAAAGTTTTCCCTTAGTAAAGTAATATTACTGTGACAGTAATTTCAAGGCAGAGTGAACCGTTTGTTCTCTAATATTTTCCCCACACCTGCTTTCCACTGTTACCCTGCTAAAAGGGGAACCCTACTCACAAGTGTCATCCCACTCTAGCTGCCGTGAGCATTGCTTTACTGTGTGGAACTACAAATATCAGCAGGCCCTGCACTACAAATATCAGCATGCCCTGCACTACAATATCACCATGCCACACACACAATCCTTGTTTATTTGTGAAAAATATCAAATTGTCGTGAAAATTTGCCTCTTTCAAAGTTCAAAAATCATTTGGCAGGAAAACCCGGGTTGCCCAAAAAATAGTTTATAAAAAAGCATCTCCCCAATACCTCCCAACTTTTATAGATTGAAAAGGGGGAAACTTATCGGGGCCTCGCCTCAAAACCACGCCCAAACATTTAAAACATCACCCCAACACACCTCTAAAAAGGGCCAAACCCACATACATGCCAATTTTTGGGAAAACCCAAAAGGGGGGAAAATTTTCGGATTGTATTGTATCCAATGATGAAATTTTAAAGTAAGTTTTAAATGAAACCGTACTGTAGGAAGCATTTCGGGAAAATTTTTTTAAAGCAAGTTTGTCCGTTTATTGCGCAAATCTTTTCCCCCAAATTAAAAAGAGGGACATTATAGCGCCAAGGGGACAGAGGGACAAGGGGGTTTTAAAAAATAGGGACTGTCCCCCCAAAATAGGGACTTTTGGGGGAGATTTGCTGCCATTTTGCGTCCCCCGGGCATCATTTTTTAAATTTTCTTTTTTTTTTATGACTTAGGGGGCTTATAAATTTATAAAAAATTTTTTCACATTTTCAAAAAAAAATTTTTCCTTTGATTTTTTGGGGTTCCAGCTCTAATTTTTGCTTAAAGGGGGCCCGCATGTTAGAAACCCCCTTAAAAGACTCCATCCAAGAAACTGCAGGGGGAAGTGAAATTTTAAATTTATTTTTTTTAGATTTTCCCCTTTTTATCCTTTTTTAAAATGGAACATGGTTGAGGTTACCAAAAAAATTTCAATCAATATTTATTTCCCCGATTCTGCCATTTTTAAGATATCCCATAAATGTCCCCTTTTTGCGTAGTTGACTCAACCCAAACCTCAGAAAAAGGGGGGGAAAACCCTTCTTGGGTTTTGGGTTTTAAAAACGTTTAGATTTTCTTTAGGCACCATTACAGGTTTGCAGACATTCTAAGATGCTACAATTTTGTTAACCCCAAAAAGTCCCTTTCATTTTAAAAAATACCCTTTTAAGGAAAACTTTCCCAGGGACTTTAGTTTTTTTGCTTTAAAGCTTGAAAATGAAAAATGTATTTTTCCAACCTATTTCATTTTGACAAGAAATCCGGAAAAAAAACACCTCAAAATTTATGACACAATGTCTTCCAAGCTCGGTTTTTCCCTTTTATGTTTTGTAAGCTAGTTTTTTGGGGCATGGCAGGGCATACAAGGGGGAGAGTGCTATTTGATTTTTTGGAAGCAGAAAAATGAAACCCAATGTTCACTTTGCAAACCCCCCAAAGTACCAGTACAAGTAAAACCTTTCCCAAAAGTCGGCCCTTTTTGGATGGAACCCCCTCATAGATCTCATTAGGGGTTTTATTGTGCTTTTTGGGGGCCCATAGGTTTTTCCACAGTTTTTTTTTTTAGCTTTGGGGCCAAAGAAAATGTGGGAAAAAAAAATTGCTTTTCCCCCTTTTTTCTGGGCTTCTTTTTACAGTTTTTTCACCGTGGGGTTTATAAAGGGACAAGAAAAAACTTTACTATGGGGGGCCCAGTACAATTAAAAACAATAAAACCTTATTTTAGTTTGTTTTATTCCCTTTTACAAAATAAAAAATGTGTGTTTTTTAAAAAAATTGCGTTTTTTTTTTTTGTTTTTTTTGTCTGATACCCTTTAAAAACTGTTTTTTTTCGGGTCCACGGAGCTGTATAAATGGATTTTTGGGCATGAGGGTTTGAAAATTTTTTGGGTATTTTTTAGGGTTCATGACACTTTAGTCACTTTTTGGCAAGGTTTTTGGGAGGCAGGATGAACAAAAAATTCTGGTAGTATTTTTTACAGCGGTCACCATGCTGTATAAATGATATTTTAAACGTGCACTGTTTAAAATTTACGCAATCTACATTTATATTTTTTCTTATGTTTTGCTGCTTTTACACAATAAATTTATTGCATTTATTGCTCAAATCTGGTAGTTTCCAGCCTTTTCTCCCAAAAAAGAGCCCATTTTATTCAAAAGCGGGACATTGGGCCCCTCCCCCCTGAAACCCTAGCTCCCCCAAAATTCATGGCCGATTCAACCTTTTACTCTGAATAGTATAAACTTGTGGGTGGAGCTAGCGGTGGTTGGGTAGGGCTAACACCAGCTCATGAATAAGCTGGACTCTTTTTTCTGACAGAACAGGTTGCAAACTGCTAGATTTGAGCATTAAAGGGGTTGTCTCATCTCAAAGTTTCATAGGATGTATGAATGAAATAATGCATGCGGCTTTGCTCGTCACTTTCTGATCAGCTGTCTGCAAATAAGCATATGATCTCCTTTTGTATTCGACTTCTCTGTTTCTGATGTTTATTAGTCTATTATTAAATAAATTACTTCTTGAGGCCACGAGAAGCTTCTGAGCTAATGTAAAACAGTAGGATTAATTACTTGTCATTTTGTCTGAAACGATCAGATAACACAAAAGCTCTCACTTCACAGCTCAGGCGACCTGTGATGAACTCACTCCCTGCTATCAGATAGAACAAAGAGCAGGGGATAGAAGTACACAGGTCGGTTACTTGGGGAACCATAGAGAGCACAGAAGGTGATAAAATCATTTGTGGCTCATTAACATAAAAAGATGAACAAAGCAATATATTTGGAAAACGTCTTCATTTCGTGTTCCCTACATTTTGGAAGCTATTCTTTGTAGTGAGACAACCCCTTTAAAGGCAACATGTGTGAACGGGGGCAGACGCCAGAATACTGTCCTGAAAAAGCTGTAGTAGATATGTACTGTAGAGGTATGAACAGGCGAACTCAAAATATTTATATTCTGAAAGCTGTAACTTTTAAATTGTTTCTTATACAGGGATATTTTCTGTGGGACAAGCTGACGTTTTCATTGGTATCACTTTGACACTTATATGACTTTTTGATCACTTTTTATCCCATTTTATGTGCTGCAGGATGAACAAAAATTCTGTCACTGTGTTTTTGTTGTATTTTTACGCCATTCACCGTGCAGGTTAAACAACATGACAAATTCATAGGCTAGGTCATTACGCACCACATATCAAATATGCATACGTTATTTATTCTTTATTTTTTTTATTTTATTTTATGTTTTTTATTTTATTTTTTGTGATTTTATTACTTTTTTTTCTCTTTTTAATTTTTGTTTACTTGTGCATTAGGGACTTGAATCAGTGATCTGTCGGTCGCTGTGACAATGCATAGCAGTACTTAGCTGTACTGCTATACATGTGTTAATCACTATGCCCAACAGTGCCTTCAGGCAACCAAGAGCCTTTGTTAGGGTATGTTCACATGTTTGAATACGTTTTCAGTTGCGTTTTACGTACCGAAAAACAGACTCCAAAACATATTCAATAATGTTCAGTATGATTTTACATTGAAAGCAATGTAAACATGTATCATTTTTCAATTCACTTTTCAGATCAAAAAGCGAATTGAAAATGCTATGCGCACATACCCTTAGGCATGGGTATGTGCACCCCGCAATCGCCTTGGAGAGGGGTAAGAGATTTTGAATTGCAGCTTGCCGCCTTGATGGTTTGAGTAGGCCCGACCCCTGTTTTACATGGATCACTTCCTGTTTTGCACAAAGCCACCACCCTTTTCACATTGTGTAACTGCTTGGAGACAAGCTGATAAGGGGATGTGGTATCCTTCGCTTTTACTGGACGTTGGATCTACTAAACCAGCATCCCATTTAATCGTTTCCTTCGAGTCTAGCTACATGTTGGGTCCCTATGCACCAAGTGATGTCAGATGCAGCATTTCTTGATGCTTTTACCCTGCACACCATTTTTAAAGAGGCAACCGATAGTAAATTAATGTCCTCAGAAGTATAAAGTGGTTTAGCTGTCATATAGCCTTAGGTTAAAACCGACCAGACATTGTCAACTTGTGACTATGTTTGGTCACTTTTCTGCCATATATGCTGCACTACTGTATACAGTTTTTGCCATGGCTATTAATTTGCTTGGGTGGAAACCTCATCCAAAACCTCATTAAAACCTCATCAAAAAACAATTCTGAAGAAGCGTGTTTCAGGAGAGGTTTTGGACGCTGAAAGATCAGCGTCCAAACAGCGTCCAAATAAGCTGTGTGAATATACCCTAATAGGCATGCCCAAGAGTGTATTCTAAAAGTTACCAGCACTTGACATGGCCAGTACAAATAAAATACTGGCACTGGCCCTCTGGCAGTAAAACTGTCCCTGCCGGTGGTTTACCAGATTGGTTGCAAACCTACCATAGCAGGAGATTTACCAACTCTTCAGGGAGATCGGGAGGACTCCCCCTTTGCAGGGAGGCTCCCTGATGATCAGGGAGAGTTGGTAAGTATGGGTAAGAGGTGCTGATGAAGACAGGGGGAGCACCCTTCCTTGGTCTTCCTCCGAGGACCGTGACATCTAAGGGGTTAATCAGCCGCAACCAGAGTGAGCCTCAGTCATGGCCAAGAGAACATCGGGCCAGGTGCAATATACAGCTGGTTCCATGCTTAGATTGTGCGGGGTCAGCTTGTGAGCGATCTTTGACATACCAACATGTCCATTTGCGGGAACACCTTCCCGCACAATTCGTATGGGTATGTCCAATGTCAGGAGGGGGTTAAACAATAGAAGTGTTAATACTTTAATTTTTATCAATTAACAAAGTTCAAAGCAAATGAACAATAAAGAAATCCAAATCAAATCAAAATGATCTATGCTTACTTTTAAAAGGTGTTTTGAACTGATGCTGCTTTAGAACAGATGCTGCTTGGAAATCAAAGGGTGGTCACACAAAATATTGACTTAAAATTTATTTTTAACTTGTTTTATTTTTTAACCCCTTAAGCCGAACGCCTGAAAAGTAGTTAATGACCAGAACATTTTATTAGTTTTTGCCTCCTTGCGTTTCTAACAGTTGTAACTTTTTATTTTCTTTCACATGACGCAGGCTTGTATGAGGCCTTGTTTTATTCGAGACAAGTTGTAGCTTTGTGGGGGATAGTTTTTAAGTACATTTTTAAATAATTGCAGTATTTTTTTTTTATTTTTATAAAAAGTATTTTTTTGTTTTTTTTTTACACCATTTCACATTTAACACTTATTAACTTGTTAGATTAAATTCTACAGGTTTTACTGTAATGTGGATACCAAATAAGTGTAGGTTTTTTTTTTGTGCGTGTAATTTATGTCAATATTTTTAATAAATATTTATTTTTATTTTTATTATTTATTTTTTTATTCTTTTTTGTTTTACACTTTTTATGTTTTTTTTGTACTTTTTTTGACTCCCATGAAGGGGAGAAACTTGTTAACATTTTTTTTAAAAATTTTTTACACTTGAGTAATGTCTATGAACATATTCCATATATGCTTATACATTCTAATCTGTGTCAGTTTGACACAGGCAGTGATTAGGACAGCACACAGTTGCATCCTAATTCTCTGGCTTCATACACAGACAGGCTATGGGGCTACGCTAGGTACCCCAGAGCTGATCTGTGCAGCGTTCCCTGAGCTCTGTCGTGTGCCCGGTGTTCCGATCACCGACAGTTGGCTGGGGCATCCTTTGATTGCGCTGCTGGTAACGCATGCCGCAATCAAGGGTCTAAAGCATCGGGGTTGCCGGAGGTTTCCTCCGCTCTCCGATGCCTGAAGGACATGCTCTGGGATCAGGGTGTGTAGTACAAGCCAGATCCGAGCAATGGCGGCCGAAGGGCACCGCAAAACCTCCGATGTCTGCAGCGACGTCAAAAGACGTCGCTGCAGAGAACAACCTGAAATGCCCGCCGTCTCAAAAGACGGTGGGCGGTCGTTAAAGAGTTAATGCCAGTATATGGCAATATGGTATAGTATAACTACATCACAGAACACTGGCAAGATGCGTGAAACCTTAGGGCAAACTTTATGGGATTAAACTACACTCGGATGATGGTAACCCTACTTTTTTTACTTTGCAGCAAATACACAAATTACAGATATAACATAATAATAATTTTGTTTTTAATCCCATAACCCAACCCGACGTACAAACATGGTGATCACAAAGGCACAGGAGCTGTGCCCGCACAATCACTGTAGGAGCCTGAGGGTGATTTACAGCCAGGCTTTGCTGTTGAGAACAGAACCGGAGATAACTCCGATCCCAAACGTTTAAAATCTCAGCCTGCTCTGTCAATAATGACCGTGGCAGCTAAGGAGTTTGACAGAGGGAGAGGGCTACACAATCAAAGGGTGCTGATCATGACATCAAACAATGGCCTCTGAGTTGTCTGTGATGTAGGCCTCTCAGGCTTTGGAGACTGAGCCTCACAGGCTGAATGACCGCTAGACAATACATTGCAGTAGAGTCATGCACTGCAATTATTTATTTTAACCCCTTAAGGACCCAGCCTGTTTTGACCTTCCTGACACAGCCCTATTTTTGAAATCCGACATGTGTGTCACTTTATGTGAGAATAACTTTTTGCACACGTTAACCTATACATGTGATTCCCAGAGACTGTTTTCTCGTTGACACATTGTTCTTTAAAGTTAGTAGAAATTATTATCCATCACAATCCTTGTTTGTGAAAATATCAAAATTTCATGAAAATTGTGAAAAAATTTGTGATTTTGAAAGTTTGCAAAATTTTGCGTGCAAGACAGATAATTATTCACAACAAAATAGTTTAGACTAGCATCTCACCATATGTCCATATAGGTTGGCAAT
This sequence comes from Phyllomedusa bahiana, assembly GCA_025379985.1. Taxonomy (NCBI): domain Eukaryota; kingdom Metazoa; phylum Chordata; class Amphibia; order Anura; family Hylidae; genus Phyllomedusa; species Phyllomedusa bahiana. The sequence continues at coordinate 4,732 of JAODAL010081479.1, read as the reverse complement.
CATTTTTTAATGTCTTTTTTTTTTTTACGACATGTAGAGGGCTTAGAAATTTAGTAGTAATTTCTCCAACATTTCAAGAAAAACTTTGCAATAATACATTTTTTTGGGGGACCACTCACAGTCTCTGACGTGGCTTGAGGGGACCTGACATGTTAGATACACACCATAATTACGCCTTCTAAGAAACTAGACCCATTAACGTATTTCCAACACTATTAAGAAGTTTGAGAACCTTCAGATTATTTTACAGAAATTAAAGCAAAGTGGAGGTGAATTTCAAAATTTCACTTTTTTGCAGATTTTCAATATTTATTATTATTCAACTGGAGTACGGTAAATTGATAGGTAAAATGACAATCTTAATATCAATTCCCCTAGGTTCTGCGTTTTAGAGATATTCCCACATGTGGCCCTAGTGCATTTTATTTGCCTCACCCGCTAGCTCCAGTAATAGGAGGAGCACCCTACTATACTCTGGGGTCTCATTTCAATACGATTTTTTTAAGCGCCATATCAGGGTTTGGGGACACCCTTATGTGCTAAAACTTTATAAACACCCCTAAATTGACCACATATTGGAAAAACTACACCCATTAATGAATATATCAGGGTGATTGAGTATTTAGACCCCAACAGGTGATCACAATATTATTTTTGCATAAGGCTGTGAAAATTAAAAAAAATTTTTTTTCAATAATCTGAAATTTTAGATTAAAATGTTTCATATTATACAAGGAATCCTGGAAAAAGAACCTAGAACTTTGTTAAAGCATTTTCTTCCAAGTTCGGCAATACCCTACATGTGTGGTTGTAAAACTGCTGTTTGGGCGCATGCAGGGCGTATAAGGGCAGGAGCGATATTTGGCTTTTGGAGCACAGATTTTGGTGGGGCCATGTCGCATTTGCACGCCCCCAAAGTAGCAGAAACAGGCGAAACCTTCAGAAGCCGCCATTGTGGATTCAACACCCATAGGGATCTCATTCTAGGGGTTTGTTGTTGTACTGCGCATTTTGGATGCAAGGTGTTTTCATGTTTTTTTTTAGCATTGGGCAATGTCGAAAATGGGGGGGGGGGGGGGGACAACGCAGGAAGTTGGTTCATTGTTTTTTGCAGTTTCATTTACAGCATTCGATGCGCAGTGTAATTGATGTGATAACTTTACTTTATGGGGGTCGGTACAATTACAATGATATAGATTTTATATAGTTTTTTCTGTTTTATTAATTTTTCAAGTTATGAAATACGTCTATAAAAAATTGCGTTTTTATGTTGTCCTATTCTGGACAGCCATACTTTTTTTATTTTGCTGTGTGCAGAGCTGTGTATGGCTTGTTTTTTGCGCGGATGAGTTGAAGTTTTTATTGGTAGTGTTTTTTATTTTTATTTTTATAGCGGTCACTGTCGGTATAATATGACATGGTAGCTTTACGCAGCAGGTCTATTCGAGTTTACACGATACCCAATTAGTATATTTTTTTAATGTTTTTACTGCTTTTATACAATAAAAAAACACTTTTATTCAACCAGGAAATACGTTTTTGGCACTCGCCATAGTCTGAGAGGCATAACTTTAAATTTTTTCTGTGCTTGGAGCTGTGTAGGACTTGTTTTTTGCGAGATGATGTTGATTGTTTTTATTAGTATCATTTTTGGGGGGACAGGCCTTTTTGATCGCTTTTAAATCCCTCATTTTTTGGAGTGCCAGGGTGAAGAAAAGTACTGCAAATCCTAGTAGTAGTTTTTTATTTTTATTTTTAAACAGGGTCACCGTGCAGTTTCCTGATAAGTTAGCTTTCTCTTATGGGTCGCTACGATTATGGCGATACCCTATTATATAGTTTTTTTTATGTTGAAGCGCTTTAAAAATAAAGAAAAGTGTTTTTAAGTGTGTAAAAAAAAATATTTTATGCATCGCTGTCTTCTGAGAGCTATTAATTTTTTATTTTTCCCGTATACAGAGCTGTATAAGGAATTTTTTTTTTGCGGGATGAACTGGACATTTTAATTGGTACAACTTTGGGCGTTTTAGGAGTTTTTTGATCGCATTTTATTCAAATTTTTATGTGCTGCGGGAAATGAACTATAATTTTAATTCTGTGTTTTTTTTTGTTTTTTTTTCGCGTTCACCGTACGGGTTAATTTAACATGGACAGATTTTTTAGGCAGGTATTACGCACGCGGCGATGCCAAATATGGTTACTTTATTTATTTTTGAATCTTTTTTGGGGCGATATTGGCGCTTATGTAAAGGGGAAGAAAAGGGCGGTGTAGCTATTTTATTTTATTATTTTGTGTTTGTGTTTTTACTTGTTTTACACTTTTTTTACTTTTTTTTCACTTTTTCACATTTTTATTTACTTTTCCCATAGGGGGATTTGAATGAGAGATTTTTGATCTCTCATTAATAGGAATCAGTTTTACATAGCTTGTTGTTATGGACTGGTTCCTATGACAACTGTCAGTTCACGATGCCGGGAATGCCCAAAGGGCTCGGCGGGCATCATGATCGTCCCAGACAACCGGAAGGATTCTATGCTTCCGTGCTGTCTCCGGTCAGAAGGAGGAGCTGCACGGATCCCCCGATCGTGCGCTGCTGCCGCGACAGACGCAGGAGGAGCGGATCTCCTTCTGCGTCTCTCTTAGTTTATTGCGACCCGATCAGTCGCGATAATTAAAGGGGTTACCCGGCCCCCCGCCCCAGGAGCCGATCGGGGTCGGGGCGAACGTGCGGGATGACAGCTGTAACTATTACAGCTGACACCGCGGTCGATCGCGCGAACTCTGGTTAGAGTTCGCGCAATCTCAGGACGTATCCATACGTCCAGTGCGTGAACCCCCAAACGAATGGAATGGTGATGGATTGTCTAAAGTGTTAAGGGGGGTTTTTAAAGCACCATTAAGCCGGGGTGCTGTACAATCTAGCGGGGGCACATATATAACATATATCAAACAAGTACAATGGGGATGATAAATGAATAACAACTGGTACAGAGGGAGTGAGGACTCTGCCGTGGGAGCCTTATCATCTACAAGTAAGGAGGAAAGAGACAGAAGGTGTGGGGTAAATATGTTTGTGGGGGGTGTAGTGGCAGCTGGGTTAATGTAGGTTATAGGCTATCTTAAAGGGATGGGTTTTCAGGTTGCTTTTCAGGCTAATGAAAGTGGAGGAGTGTCTGATTTGTTGGGGTAATGAGTTCCAGAGTATGAGAAAAGCACAAGAGAATTCTTGGAGATGATTGTGTGAGGAGCCGACAGGTTGAGAACAGAGAAGAAGGTCCTGTGAGGAGCGAAGATCACGTAAGGGGAGATATCGGGAGATTAAGTCAGAGATGTATGGAGGAGAGAGGTTATGGACAGCCTTGAAGGTCATGGTTAGTAACTTGAACTGAATTCGCTGGGAAATGGGTAGCCGGTGAAGGGATTGGAAGAGGGGAAAGACAAAGGAGTAGCAAGAAGAGAGGTGGATTAGATGGGCAGCAGAGTTAAGGATGGTTTCGAAGGGAAGAAGAGTGCTAGATGGGAGACCACAGATAAGGATGTTGCAGTAGCCTATGCAGGAGATGACAAGGGCATGGACTAGCATTTTTGTAGTTTCGAAGCTAAGAAATGAGCGGATTCGTGAGATATTTCTCAGGAGGAGGCAGTAAGCAGAGGTGAGGTCTTGGATGTGTGGTTTGAAAGACAAAGAGGAGTCAAAGGTTATCCTAAGGTAGCAGATTTGTGAGACCAGTGAGAGTGTAGAGCCGTTGACTGTGATAGAGAGAACATCCGGGGGGATAGAGCTTGATAGTGGAAAGATGATAAACTCTGTTTTCTCCATGTCCAGTTTTAGGAGACAGGAGAAGAAGAAGGAGTATATGCATGATAGACCGTCTGATATCTGGGAGAGCAGAGAGTTAATATCTGAGCCAGAGATGTAAAGTTAGGTGTCGTCAGGCATGCAGGTGGTACTGAAAGCAATGTGATGCTATAACTGACCCAGGTCAAGAGTGTAGAGAAGAGAAGTTGGCCCAGGACTGACCATTGGGGGACATCAACAGATAGAAGGTGTTGGCAAGGCCTGACAATCAGTAGATGACAGCCAATTGATGGTTGGAGAGGGAGTAGATGGAGAAACAATAGTGCGATGTGTTGAGGGGGCACTGGGTTAGGGGATATGTCCCCACCAGAAATACTACAAATTCTATATGAACAGAAGATTTAAACAAACAATATCACTGCAAATAATAATCCCTGTTAAAACATAACTTTACTAGCACTGGGCTAAAATATTAATATCTTATCCCTAGTATAATACCACTACATTACCTAGTGATACAGAACAACTGTGCATGGTCCGTCAGTGGAGTAATCGCCCGATAAAGAGGCTGGCTCGCTTTTAATGACAGGCAATGTCACTACTTGCGTGTATAAACACCGTTATACTCCAGCTTCCCAAACGCGTTTCCCCCGTGCTATATTAGGGTTCATCAGGGGAACTAAATTCGTGTGGAAAAGGAATCGCTATATTTCAAGATATTACTACAACAGCATGTACTTCCAGTTTCATGTTGGATAAATGAATCGATACTTTAGCTTATGAGCTGCCGGGTTTTTTTTATTAACGACGATGAATCCCGCAGCTCCTCTAGCATGCTTGGCACACAAGTTAAGAGGGTTTCAGAGAAGGATTATCTCTGTCTCCCTTATATGTCTTAAATGACCCGAAATGTTTAATATACATGATCCCCC
>JAODAL010081478.1:0-11894 GCA_025379985.1 Phyllomedusa bahiana | reverse complement strand
TGGCAGATGGGATTTTAACAGGGATGGCAGATGGGAAAACACACATGTTTGGCAAAGGGGAAACCTATAAATTTGACAGAGGGGGAACCTACACTTTGCGAAAAAGGGGACATACACATGGGGTTGATAAGACAGATCCCACGTAAAGAGGGGTTTATACACTTGATGGCAAGGGGGGACCTATACATGATGATGAGGGGAAAACACATGAGGGTTTTGATGGGACTACCATGATAGCAAAGGGGAACTTTACAGGGTGGGCAGTGGGGACCTACCCCATGAATTTGGCAGAGGGGACATACACATGATGACAGAGGGGTTTCAGGTTTTTGATGGCGAAAATTGGGTTATTTAATTGATGGAAAATGGGAAATACACATGATGACGGGTGGAACACAAAACATGATGATAGAGGGGGAACATACAAAGATGGCGGGATGGGACCTACACATGAGGGCCGATGGGACTTTACCCCTTTGTGTTAGAGGGGAAAACCTACAAATGATGGAAGAGGGGACCTACACATGATGGCGATGGGGACATACAATAAAGGAAGAGGGGAAAATACAATTTTTGGCAGATGGGAAATTTAAAAATGATGGCAGATGGGCCTTACACATGGGGGCAGAGGGGAGGGGCGTTGCTAGGGTCCAAAAAAACTTCGGGGCTCGGGCCCTTTGTGTTTTTTTTGGGGTAGGGCGGGGTTTTCACACGACATTTTTTCGCGCCCCTCATTGTAAACTGCGGATGTTTTTTTTACAGAAAAAAAAAACCTTCTGTTCCTTTTCATTTTAATTTTTGCCCATCCCAAAACGGGCCCTGTCCACCCTTCTCAGCAGAACTGTACAGTAAAAATAAACCAATGACAAATGTACTTTTTAAAAAACTTCTCTTTTTCCCATAGGGAAAAATCCCCCAAAACAGTCACCAAATTTTTCCAAACCGATACATGGAGAAAAAATTTTCCCCAGAAATTTAAATTGTTACAAAACCCCCTTTTCCTAAAAAACCCAAAGCCCCAAAAAAATTTTTTATTACTACTTAAGGTTTCAAAAAATTTCCGGGCCCGGGCCCTTTGGCCGAACCCCCAACCCCCCCAATAGGGAAAAAAATCCACTGCAACGGCCCTAGGGGACATATATTAAACCCCCTTTACGGGGGAACCCGATAGTGGTAAGTACAAAGGTTGTAGTGGGCTTTCCCAGACTTTTATAAGTGATTACACTGCAGTTAAAATTTAGTAAATCACCGGAAACGTTTTTTTGGACAGCGTCGTTCATTTTTCCCTTTTTTTTTTTCCCAAGGTTTTCACACCTTCATGTTAAATTGCCCCCGGCCCAAGACCTGGTCCCTGAGGTTTTGGCCCAAAAAATTTTTTTAAAAATCCTCTTTTTTCCCCAGCAATCCCTTTAATTATGGGTTTATAGCAGTCCCCTCATTTAAGGTAATAGGGCACTGAAAGCGTATAGGGGCCCACAGGCGAATTATATGGGGCCACGGCAAAATATATAGGGCCACAGGCGGGGTTATGGGGGGCCACGGGGAAGGTTTATGGGGCCAAAGGCATTTATATAGGGGGGAAACAGGCGTATAGGGGCAGGGCGGTATATGGGGGCACTGAGGGCAGTATATGGGGCCACAGGCTTTTATGGAGGCATGGGGGTTGTTTTATAGGGGCCAAAAGAAATTTTATTTTGGGGGAACTGAGGAGAAAGTATAGGGCCCTTGAGGCAGTATTTGGGTCACTGAGGGGTTTTTAGGGGGGCCACAGGCAGGTATATGGGGGACACAGGGCAGTTTATGGGGGGGCCCAAACAGGCGGGGTATTTTAGGGAAAAGGGCCCGTTTTATGGGGGGCCACAGGCGGGTTATAAAAGGGACACGGGAAATTATAGGGGGGCCACAGGCAGGTTTTTGGGGTGAAGGCAGCAGTATGGTGGCCCCCCAAGGCCCAGGCTTTGGGGGCCAAAAAGGAGGGGGTTATGGGGGCCACAGGCAGGGTAGGGGGGGGCCACAGGAGCATATGGGGGCCACAGGCAGGGATAGGGACCCACAGGCGGGGGATAGGGGGGGGGCCCGGCAGAAAAAAGGGGGGGCCAAAGGGGGGAAAAAGGGGGGAAACGGCGGGAATTTTTGGGGAAAACGGGGCAGGCTTTTATAGGGGACGGGGCCAGCATATGGGGGCCACCAGAGAGGGATATGGGGCCAAAAAGGCAGCATTATGGGGGCCACAGGAGGCATTTTGGGGGGACAGACAGGGATAGGGGGGCCCCAGGGGCGTATAGGGGGCCACAGGCAGGGTTTGGGGGGGCTTACAGGCAGCATAGGGGGGGCCACGGAAAGGCTTTTATGGGGGCACAGGCGGGATTTTGGAAAGGGCCAAACAGGCATTTTAAAATTGGGGGGCCACAGGCAGGGATAGGGGGGGCCACAGAAAGGGAAAATGGGGGGCCCCCAAGGCAGTTTTATGGGGGGCCACAGGCAGGGATTTTGGGGGGCCCAAAAGGCGGGATATGGGGCCAGGGGGGCAGTTTTATGGGGGCCACAGGCGGGCCCTTATAGGGGAAAACAGGCAGTAAAAGGGGGGCCCACAGGCGGGTTTTGGGGGGTTTCCACAGGCAATTAGGGGGGTTCCACAGGCATTTTTATATGGGGGCCCGGGCGCATTTTTGGGGGCCACAGGCGGGGTTTTGGGGCCCCACGGCGGGCATTATAGGGGCAAGGCGGGGAATTTTTTTGGGTTTGGGGGCCCAGGCAGGCATTATAGGGGCACAGGCGGGGATAGGGGGGGGCCACAGGAAAGGCATTATAGGGGCCAGGCGGGGAAATTGGGGCCACAGGCGGGGGTTTGGGGGGGGCCCACGGGGCAGGGATTTGGGGCAAGGCAGGGATAGGGGGGCCCAAAGGGGCAGGAATTATGGGGGCACAGAAAGTATATAGGGGCACTGAGGCGGGTTTAAAGGGTTTTTAAAAAATTAAAAAAAATTTAATTACTCATTTTAACCCCCCCCGGGCGAGCGCGCTCTGTCCCCCTCACCCCGCGTTTTCCCCCGGCAGCCCCCTCGGGCGCACACCCTTTATGACGCGTTTGTGCGCCCAAAGGAGGGGGCAGCGTGCGTGACAAACATTCATCGCGACGCTGCGGGTTTGAGGCGCAGGGGGGCCGCGGCGGGCCCTCAGCGCTGTGAGGCCCCGGCGGCCCCCGTTTTCGGAGCCAGGGGCCCGGCCCGGGACACTGTCTGCGGAGAAAGGGAAAGGGTTTTCCGTTTCTCTGCTCCGCGGGAAGCCCCGCAGCTGCTTGTGCTTTCCCACGGAGCACTTGCAGCTGAAGGGCCAGTGGGTGCCCCGGGCCCCCGGGCAGGGGCCCTGGAGCCGGGAGACCCGGGGACAGGGTTTTGTTTTTTCGGGGCCCGAGCCCCAAATAAAAAAAAAAGCCTAGGAGCCCCGGGCAGATGGGACATTCACATGAGGGCAGATGGAACACACACATGAGGGTAGATGAGACAGATAAAAGATTGCGATGGGACATACACATGATAGCGGGAATGGGGACCTAAAACATAAATGGCCGATGGGCCCTAAACATGTTTGGACAGAGGGAAAACCTACACTGATGACAGAGGGGAAACCCCTCCCACATGAGGGACAGAACGGAACCTAACTTTGATGGCAGTTGGGACCTATACATGATAGATGGAATTTACACAGGGCTGATAAAGGGGACATAAAATTGATGGTAGAAAAGGGACAGATAACTTGCCCAAGAGGGATATACACATGATGGCAGATGGGAAATAAACAGGATTACGGGTTGGACGGGACAAAATGAGGCCCAGAGGGACCAATACATGATGTTTAGATGGGGCAAACAAAATGATGTAGAGGGGGACTACACAGATAGAAAATTTGGGGACATACATGATGGCAGTTTGAGACCTACAATGATGGCGATGGGCCCTACACTTTAAAGGAAATTTTGGGAATTAAAAACCCTTTAAATAAAATTAATTGGGTTTAAAGGGACAAAAGATAAAAAAGATGGGAAAAAAACATGAGGGCAGATGGGTCAAGCCCACAGGGAGGGGAAATTTTTTTCCTTTGGGCAGTGGGTTAATACATGATGGCAAATGGGCATCCCAAAACAATGGGGGAAGGGGACCCACTGATGATGGGTTTGGGACATACACTTGGGGGACAGAGGGGACGACACAGGATAGCAGATGGGACAGACACTTGATAGCAGTGGGAAATAACAAAAGGGGCAGTTTGGGGCATACACTGATGATAGATGGGACACACCCCATGATGGCAGATGGGCCCGGGAAAAATGATGTTTGGAGGGGGACACAACATGATGATAGATGGGAGCTAACATGAGGGCAGGGGGGGACCTTACACAAAAGGGCAGATGGGACATACACTTTTGAGGGCCAGATGGGAAATTACAAAAGTTTGCGGATGGGACAGAACATAAAGCCAGAGGGGCCCTTACACATGAGGGGCAGATGGGACTTACACATGATAAAACGAGGGAAAAACCCCACACTTTGATGGTAGATGAGACAGATAATGGATTGCAAAATGGACATACACTTTGTTTGTTTTTTTGGGACCTATACTGATGGCCGATGGGACCTAACATTTTGGCGATGGGACTTACACATGATGACAGACGGAAAATAACATGATGGCAGAGGACATACATGATGACAGAGGGAACCCCAAACCATGCTGATAAAAGGGGGACAATTAAAAATGATGGTAGATAAGGGACAATACACGATGCCCGTTTGGGATATACACATGAGGGGCAGATGGGACCTACAAAGGGATTACAGTTTGGACAAAAACCATGTTTGGCAGAGGGGACCTTCAGGGATGATAGATGGGACATACACATGATGATAGATGGGACATACACATGATGGCAGATGGGACCTATACATGATGATAGATGGGTCAGATACATGAGGGCCCGAGGGGGGATAAAACACATGATGACGATGGGTCAGATAATGATGGAAAGAGGGGTTTATATAAAATTGGAAAATGGGAATAACAGGGAGGGCCCAGATGGGACACACTTTGGGGGTAGAGGGGCCATACACATGATGGCAGTTTGGGACTAAAACATGTTTGTAGATGAGACTTAAACATGAAGGCAGATAAAAAATTACCCCATGGGGCCCAGAGGGGACTTTACAATGTTTTCAGATTGGACAGACCGGGATGGCGTGGGACCTATACATGATGGAGATGGGACCTCCACATGATGGGCAGATGGGCCTACACTTTGATGGCAGATGGGACCTCCCACTGATGGCAGATGGGTGGATAAAACATGATGGCGGGTGGGACCTACACATGATGGCAGATGGGATATACACATAAAGGGGCGTTTGGGACCTTACAATGTTTTTAAGGGTTTTGGGACTGACACATGAGGGCAGTTTGGGGGAACCTAACATGATGGCAGGATGGGCCCTACAAATGATGATAGATGGGACATACACTTTATAGCAAATGGGGAACATACATGATGGCGGGAGGGGCAAAATGATGGCAGATGGGACATAACATGATGGCAGAGGGGCCCTATACATGATGGCAGATTGGGACATTACATGATGGCGAGGGGACATACACACGATGGTAGTTTGAGACCTAAAATTTGGGACAGGGGGAACCTATAGGGGTTGGCCCGAGGGGGACATACACGGGAGGGAAGATGGGAATACACATGATAGTAGATGGGCCCTACACATGATGGCAAAATAAAAACAGCACATGATGATAGATGGGACCCCAAAACATGATGGCCGATGGGACGGGACAATGATGGCAGTTTGGGACAAACACATGATGGCAGAGGGGAATAACATGATTGATAGAGGGGAAACCAACTGATGGCAGATTGGGGCAGACACATGAAAGCAGAGGGGACCTACTTATGATGGAACTGCAGTCCCGTTGTGATTACCCTTAAATGACACCCAAAAAGGAAATTTTCCCCTTAAAATACGGTTTACCCATTTGTTAAAGCACAAAACTTAATACAATTAATAACTAATTAAAATATTCTATTTTTTAAACCATGCTGGGGTTTTCAGTCATGCCCCGGGGTTCCCCATCCAGTACGGATACGTAAAAACTCAGCATTTGTCACCCATAAAGCTTTTCCACAGGCTGCTCCCCCTACATTTTCCCTCCCTAGTCTTTTGTTTTCCGCCCTACCCTGTTCTCCCTCTGCTGATGATTATCGGGAACTACTTTCCCTAAAATCAATCCAAACCTTTCCATCCCCGTTTTCCAAGATTTCAAAAGTGGGGCCCCAATTTCTTTTTTGGAATTTTTTTATGCGGGCGTTCGGGCCAAATCACAACCCTCCCCAATTTTTAAGGGGCCCTGGGGAAACACTTTCTTTCAGCCTGGCCCCCCAAGACCCCTTTAACCCTGCTACACACACACCCGGCCCACTCCCTCCCAACGGGGCACTCACAGGCCTTATCTGTTTTTTGGATGTACAGTCTGGGGGGCCAAGGTTCTTCCATTTTTCATGTAAAACCCCCCCCCCTTATTTAGGGGAAACAGGGGTTGGCCTTTGGGAAAATTGGGGCATTTCTTACCGTATGTTTACCCATACCCCCTAATAGAGTTTTTAAGCTGTCTCGAGGGGGAAAAATTTCCTTTTTGGGGTCTAATTTGTAAGTATTTTGTAAATGTGTAATGACTGTATTTTTCCCCTTTTAAAATTTTGAAAAGTGTGGGGAAATTATTTTGGGCGTAGAGAAATTTAAAGATTATTATTTTTTATTATTTTGTTTTTTATTTTTATAAAATTTTTTCTTGTCATTGAAGGGATTTTTTTTTTTAAAATTTTTGTATGATATTTAAAAATAATACTCCCGTTTTTTTGAATGCTTTTTAAAATGGGGTTGTATTCATTAATTAATTAACTATTAAATATGCCCCAAAAAATGAGCTAATTGGCAAAACCAAAAATTATTCTTAATCAGCCTTGAATTTTAACATAAAAACCTTTTCAGACATTTTTTGTATATCACTTTTATCCCTGTCGTTACATGTGTTTTTCTGTATCAAAGTAGGAATTTTTTTTACTGCTAAAATTTTGGGGACCCCCCCAAACCCGCCCTTACCCTTTTTGGGTTAGTTCAGGTAAAGAACAGTTATTAAAATTTGAATCCCATCCCCAGCCCTCCCTTAAAAAAATGAATGTTTCAGTTTAAGTCGGCACCCCCCCAATATACATAAGATATTTGGGAAAGGTCCGGAAAAAATGATTGGGTTTAGTTAATGTTGATCTAATGTGTAAGGCCAATTCATGCAGTGGGGGGGTGGGATGTGGCAACGGCATTTGCCCTTTTTTGGGTTCAGGAAAAGGGGGTTTGTGTACCAACAAGCCCCCCCCCTGTCCCTCAGCCAGGGTTTTAAAGGGCTAGGGGCACCCAATTTAAAAATCTTTCCCTTAAAAAAAAGGGAAAGCCCTTGCTATAAATTTTGGCCCAACAAATTAAATAAAACCCGTTGTTTTTAAGTTTTTTGAGCAGGAAATCAGGGGAGGTTTAACTATTTAAGGATTTTTATATAGATTTTCACGTAAGCTTCTTCATGCAGTTTATCCCAATCCCAACACTTCAAAACCAAAATAGGGGTTTCCTTATTTAAATTACTAAAAAATTTTTCCACAGATAAATTAAAAAATTTGTAGCAAAAAGGTTTGGGGGAAAATTTTAATGGGAAAATCCCTCTGAAAATTTTAAATTTTTAAAATTTCAAACCCTTTCATAAAAAATTTAAAGTGAAATTTAATTTATTTGACAATCTAAGGGGTTTGTAAAAAATAGCTTGTTTTGAGGAGGGGAGACGAGATTCTTACTGGCAGCAGCCTCAGCCATAGATGCCATAGAGGCCTCTTCTAATTGCTGATGACTGCCATGAGTTGTGGTAATGGCTATGTCATTGGCAGTGGTAAAAAAAATTTTTAAAAAGGGATGTCCGGGCGGGGGAAAGATTTATTTTAAATGGGGCCAGGCTATGAAAAAAAGAAAGAGTTACACTTACTTCAAAGTCTCCCTGCAGCTGCAGCCTTAGGATATGTTCACACGGCTTATTTCACCTCGTATTTTATGTTTTTTATGTGCGGAAAATGAACCCATAATTACGGTAACCCAAAATTTTTTCTCATGGGAGAAATAGGATTATCCCTCATGTCATTTATTCGGGGGGCGAAAAATGTCCCTGGAGTAATGAAATGTCTATGGGGCGGCGTATTTGTATGCCCCGGGCAAATTAAAACCTTTAAACACCCCTTTAAAGTGACTTTAAAATCCCGTATGCAGGGCATTCCGGGTTCTTTTCCCTTGTGTCCATTCATTTCCCAATGGGGGGGCGAAAAACCTTTTTCTGTGTGGGGAGGAAAAAGGAGGAAGTTTGGGGGGAGGCTTTCAAGGAGGGGTTTGGGGGAAGGGGTTCATATAACTTTTTTTTTTTTTTTCTACACCCTTTGGCCCCCCTTTTAAAAATTTTTTTTCCCTTCTGTTGGAAACAACCCTTTAAACCCTTTTTCCCACAAACCCCAGAATTGACCCTTAGAACGAAATTTTACAGTAGCTCACAAGGGGAAAATATTTCTCATTGGAAGAGGCACCATGAAAGAGTGGGGGAGATTTTTTGTCTTTACACTCCACGGGAAATTTTAAAGGGTCAGGGAAAAAATTGGGACTCTAGGAAACCCCTTATTAAATTGTGGTTTTATGGGTACGTTCACCGGCTTATTTTGGTGCGCATTTTGCCCCCCCCGGGTATTGCGGGGTTAAATAGAAATGCTTTGGCGCAATTACAGTTAATCCTTAGCTCTTTTAGAGAGTATGGATTACGCGTGTCCCCTGTGGGTAAAAATACAAAATCGTTTTGTAGCGGGGGGGAAGAAAAGGGATTTTGCCCAATTGTTGCGGCAGTTTAAACCCCAGGCGAACAAGGGCTGTAAATGGGGTGGCGGGCCCTGCCCCCCCCACCACCACCCTGTGTTTTGGGGAAAATAACGGTGATCAGCGAACTTCCAAACTTTACCCCCGTTTTACGCTTGTGGGGAACATACCCTTTTTGTGATTTTGGGGAAAGCTACACCCAATAGATGCCCAATTGTTACTTTTGATTTAGCAGGGTCCTATTTTGGAAAGACTTTTATTTAAAAGTGGGAAAGGATCGCAAAGGGCCCAAGCTCCCCTTTTAAAGGGGTCCCTTTTTTACAGAAATGCCCCACGCTTTAATGGGTGGAATGCACAGGGGAAATGGTTTTCCCTGAAAAAAAAATCTGAAGTAAATCCAAAACCTAAAATCTGCAACGGGTTTTTGTGCGGGTTTTAAGGTCCCAGTTTTTGTTTGCATATTTTCCCCAAATTAAATTCGGGGGTAAAATTCCATAAAATCTGAAATTTGGGTAATTTGACAGGCTTTTGGTTTTTAAAACCCCCTTAATTTGCAGGTCAATTTTCCAGGTTTGAAAATTAATCCCGCGTAGACTGGAATGATTTACTTCCCAAATTTCCCATGGCCGGTACTGCAAACCTTCCGCAAAATGTCCCATGAACAAACTACATGAAATTTAAAAATTTTAGGTACTGGGGTTTTTTAAAGCATGGCTTCTTTTGCAGAAATTTTGCAATTTAGCTCTGGATCTGATCTTTGGGGGAATTTGTGGGTCAAAAAAGTTTTAAAAACAGCCTTTTAGACCAAGGCTGGGTTTTTCCCCTTAATTTTAATTTTTTTGAAATTAAAAAAAGGGGAACTTTTTTTAGAAAGGAGAACCAGCCACATTTGTAAGCATGTTTTTTCATCATTTTTGCTTTACTTTTTTCCCCTTTTTGATGGGGTTTTTTTGTCTTTTTTTTTCTGTTTAAATTTTCAAAGTATAGGGAAAAACTTTCGATTTGATGCATTTTTTCACACGTTTACACACTGATAATGGTTAACTGATAAGTTATTGAGTCTACTGTCACTTTTTTAATGCATTTTGACATATAATTAAGAAAAAGTTGTGAATTTTGCACATCAAAAAGTGGGCAAAAAAAAACCACTATGTGAGTCCGAACTTTCTTTATTAGCCCCCATGTGAGGTAAAAAAAGGTTTTTTATTTAATTGGTGGGGGTAGGTTCCATGGTGAAATTGCGGGGCTTTATAGGGGTTTGGTTTGTCTTTTTATACACCCTGCAAAAACATCTTTTGGGGTTTCCCGAATTTACGCCTGGTCAGAATTTACTTCTGGGGTGCTCCCCATGCCCATTTTATTTTCCCCCCAGCACGGGAAACCCCAAGAAGAAGTGAAAATGTAAATTGTTTCCCCCGTTTGTCTATTGTACAAGGGGGAAAAAACGGCAGGTAACCCAAAAGGCCCCTCAATGGGCAATGAATTACTGTATTTGGGGGGGTACTTTGGGGCTTTATTGCAGCAAAAAACTTGCCCCAAAATTACGCCCCGAAAAAAATTATGGATGTGAACTTCCTCTAAAAAATTTGCAGGCTTGCACAGAGGTATCCTTTTTTAAAATTCGCCCAAAAAAACTTATGGAAAAAAGGGGGGGCCTGTAAAAAAAAACTAATTGAAAATTTAAATTATTGGAGGGGAATTGTGTAAAAGGGCAATTTAAGGGAGGAAAAAAATGGGGTTAAAAAAAAGAATTTACATTTTTTAATTTTACGTATTAGATGCCTTGTGCTGAAAGTTCAGTGTAACAAAAGCCTTCCAAGGAAGGTAACCCTCTGGCCCCAGCCTGCCAGCCCACATTTTTATTATACTTGCTTAAACATTAAGCACTGCTGGGTTTTCCATAGCTATAGAGAGTTAGGAGTGGCTCCTTTACAAGAAAGGGACATTGAAAGCATGCCCTGGTCCGTCTCTCTTTTTTTTCACTTATGGGGCATGTTTAGTATTACCCAGAGTGTGAAGAAAAGTAAAAGGGATGGAAAGTGACCAAAAACCCTCAAAAACCTGGGGGGCATGTTTAATGTATTTTTTTATTACTGTTTAAAGCCTCACAAAATATAATATTACATTATTAGTCAATGTTTTGCACCTGTTTCTCATTTTTTTGTGATGGCAGTCCCAATTTTTTTTACAGGATTTTTTGTTGTGTTCCATGCTATGCTCTTATTATTATCCAACTACATTACATTTAGATTATGAATTTCATTTTATATTACTTCGTTCTTTGGACCGATTTGCAGGAAATATAAAGCCATTATTTAGAACTAACATATAGCAAATGTTGCTAACTTAAATACCAAATGGAATAGCAGTGATGTTTATGTTCAGAGGTCTTGTCCAAAAATTGTGGATTAATGCAAATACCATGAAGTTATGGTAAAGCCGGGAGAGATCTTAGCCAGGTCTAAGAGACAGCTCCAAAAGTTAGAGGAGTAGCAATTTATATGCGTTGGCTTTTTCAATCCGCTGAGAAGGGTGCACTAATTTTTTTACACTATACAAAAGTTAGGATTTTGGGTTTTGGGAAATTTTTTGGATGAATAAATGGACTGTCCTTAACTTTAGATTGAAATGTTCAAGTTTAAGTTTGTAGTTTTGTACAACTTGTGTCTCTAATAAAGGGCTTAATGACAAAATTAAAAACACGGGTTTTTCCCGAATCGCACAATAAAATTTTTGGGTCCATTTGAAATTGGGTTTAAAAAGTTCTCATCTGCTGTTCCGTTTTGACATCATGAGACAAAACAACACCTTAAATTGGTCAACGTAACTTTGTCTTGCAAGTTCTCTAGATGGAAGTGACCATGAGCAAAATTTTCACAGAGTTCATTAGGGTTTCAACGAAATACAGAGAGACTTGAAGAGTCACAAAAAAGGGAAAGAAGTGGG
>JAODAL010081477.1:0-11894 GCA_025379985.1 Phyllomedusa bahiana | reverse complement strand
TTTTATATATGTCCCCCCAAAAAATTCCTAATATAGTTGCCCCATAATAATTTCCTCAGATATAGTGTGCCCCATAATAATTTCCTCAGATATAGTGTGCCCCATAATAATTTCCTCAGATATAGTGTGCCCCATAATCATCTCCTCAGATATAGTGTGCCCCATAATCATCTCCTCAGATATAGTGTGCCCCATAATCATTTCCTCAGATATAGTGTGCCCCATAATCACTTCCTCAGATATAGTGTGCCCCATAATAATTTCCTCAGATATAGTGTGCCCCATAATCATTTCCTCAGATATAGTGTGCCCCATAATCATCTCCTCAGATATAGTGTGCCCCATAATCAATTCCTCAGATATAGTGTGCCCCATAATCATTTCCTCAGATATAGTGTGCCCCATAATAATTTCCTCAGATATAGTGTGCCCCATAAGCCGTCATTGGTGTTCAGTGCATAGACATATTTTAGGCAAGGTCGGTGTCCTCCTATTCTTGGCCTCACACTTCTTTCACCCTCCTTCTCTTGCACACACACAAGAATTGTATCACTGAGATTTCGAATGATGGAGTTGGGCCCCTGAATGATGGGGCCACACATCCTTTCCTCCTCCGTCTGTTGAGTCCAGGTAGTCAGTGGGTATTTTGGGCCCTTTTAGGCTTGTTTGGTGGCATCAGTCAGAGCAGCAGAAGTCCGTAATGGCCGGTGGCCCAACTGGACGTGGCATGAACCACCCTGGGGTTGGTCCACGGCTTCCACAACCCATCACTGCTTGTCTCCCTCTCGTCGGCTCTGTGGGAAGTACAAGCTTCACGGAAACAAAAAAAATGGAAAAAAAAGTCACACTTTAAATGAAAATGAAGGCGTTGCGCCCGCTGGCACGACAGATGGAGCCTCTCGGGGCTGATGAAGGAAGCGTTCACCTTTTTGTCATAGTGTAAGCACCTCTGCAAGGAAACTTCTCCTGGGGTATTTGGAAAACATTTGCTCCCTGTGTATTCACACTGCCATGGGGCTTGTCTGCCTCCCTACCTGCAACACAACGGGATCAATGTTGGACAGCCGGGATGACGGTGAGATAACAGACTGCAGGGGTCATCCAGATTCCAAGGTGGTTCCTTATAGAGTCTTGCACCCAGTCAGAAACATGTGGGGCAACTTCCTCATAGACAAGTCATATCATCCTACCCTCTACTTGGTGAAGGAGACCACAGACCTGGCTATTCCAGGGGTGCACAACATTTTCTGGTCCAGGGGCCACAGTAAGCCTTAGAGGGGGTGTCCCAGCCTGAGAACTTTATGACTCTTCAGTTGTAAATACCAAAAATGGCTGAGAGGTCTTGGTTCCACTTTAGAGATCAGAATGTGGGGTCCCCTCCTCTAGGAAGAGGGTAAAAGGCGTCTATTTTCATTGTAGTTTTTGGGGGCTATTGAAGTGATCAGAATGGGGGGTCCCTCCTAGGTGCTCTAGGAAGAGGGTAAAAGGCGTCTATTTTCATTGTAGTTTTTGGGGGCTATTGAAGTGATCAGAATGTGGGGTCCCCTCTTCAGTGCTCTAGGAAAGGGTAAAAGGCGTCTATTTTCATTGTAGTTTTTTGGGGGCTATTGAAGTGATCAAAATGGGGTTCCCCTACTCGGTGCTCTAGGAAGAGGGTAAAAGGCGTCTATTTTCATTGTATTTTTTTTGGGGGCAAATTGAATGATCAAAATGGGGTTCCCCTACTCGGTGCTCTAGGAAGAGGGTAAAAGGCGTCTATTTTCATTGTAGTTTTTGGGGGTCTATTGAAGTGATCAGAATGTGGGGTCCCCTCTTCAGTGCTCTAGGAAGAGGGTAAAAGGCTTCTATTTTCATTGTAGTTTTTTGGGGGCTATTGAAGTGATCAAAATGGGGTTCCCCTACTCAGTGCTCTAGGAAGAGTGTAAAAGGCATCTATTTTCATTGTAGTTTTTTGGGGGCTATTGAAGTGATCAGAATGGGGTTCCCCTACTCAGTGCTCTAGGAAGAGGGTAAAGTGCGCTTCTATTTTTTTAAGTTTTTGGGGGGGGCTTTTTTTAATTATTATAATTGGGGCAATTTCCCTCTTTCAGTGCTCTAGGAAATTTTTTTTTTAAAAAGCTCTTTTTTTCAAATTAAAGTTTTTTCATTGGTTTTGGGGGGTCTATTGAAGTGATCAGAATGTGGGGTCCCCTCTTCAGTGCTCTAGGAAGAGGGTAAAAGGCGTCTATTTTCATTGTAGTTTTGTGGGGGCTATTGAAGTGATCAGAATGGGGGGGTTCCCCCCGTGCTCTAAGAAAAAGGCGTTTTTTAATTTTTTTATTTAAAGGGGGCTTTGGTGCTCTAAAGGGGTAAAAGGCGCCCTATTTCATTGTAGTTTTCAGTTGGCCCGGGGACAGGAGTACTGCCCCACCGATGGTGCCCCTGAAGCCATTCTCTCCTTCATCCCCCTCCTCCGGAGTCTGGAATCACACACAGTTATGGTAAATCTTTGTGGATCCATCAAAATGAATCCTCCATGAGGAAGAAATCCAGAGATAATACAGAAATTGCTGCATTGCTCCTTTGGGTTGACAGAGCAGGCCCGCCGACCTCCGAGATGTCGGGGGTGCAAAGCCTGAGCATCTATGTGGGGGTCTCAGCTATTGGGGCAGTGGGACATCTTCCTATGAAGATGGGGTTACGTGCAATAAATACTATTTAGTTGCAAAATTTACGCGGGGTTCCCGCTGGAACTGAGAAGTCAAAGGATATATTCCTTTATACAGAATAATAAGGCTAACGGAGTATTTATTGTCAATTTAAAAAAAATATTTATGTCTCGCTTGAGTGTATAATGGGGGGAGAGGGGAGGCGCCAACTTTGCCATTTTGCACAGTAACCAATGAGAAGGACACTTGATCGAAGGTGAAAATAGAAACACAGTGAAAGTATACCTTTCCCACTATAATAGTGCCAGCCATGCAGTACCCACTATAATAGTGCCACCTATACAGTGCCCACTATAACAGTGCCAGCCATGGAGTACCCACTATAATAGTGTCAATTCCCCCCCCCCCCCCGTAAAAATAATGCACCACAATGCGACACAGTCATCATCATAAACCAAAAACCAGAATATACAAAAATCTTGAAAAAAAAAATGTGCTATGTATAAAATGAAAAAATAATAGTTATAACAGTTTTTCCAAAAAACACTGCTACACCACAACTAGAATCCCAGGCTAATAGTACCAATGTTCTACTAAGACCACATATCACCAGCACATAGTGACTGAATAATACTACAACACCATGACCACATATCACCACATAGTGACCGAATACAGCCACACCGTGACCACATATCACCACATAGTGACTGAATAATACAAACTGACCATTACTGAATACAAACCATTATACTTCAACCAATAATTTCCAGCATACAGTGGAGATACCAACTGTACACAGGCTCTGCAGACATATAAATGATTACATTAAAGTTATATCTAGTGACTCACAGGAGACGTCTCTGAAGAGTTGTTCTCTTTCTCTTCTTCTCCATCTGTCGCAGACGCCATGATGTCTTCTCCCGGACACAACTCTTCACTGTAGAATTTACAAAACAAACATCTTAGACTCCTTACTTTACCATCACTTCTCTACCATTTTCTATCTCTATACAAACTCCCCATCTATAGCACCTCATTTGGTAGCCATGTAATATGCCCCCTGGTAGCCATGTAGTAGCCCCTATAGCCAGGTAGTTATATGCCCACTGTAGCAAGTAGTCCCCCCTGTAGCCATGTAATACCCACTGTAGCCAGATAGCTGCCCCCTGTTAGCCAAATAGTAGCCCACTGTAGCCATGTAATACCCCCATGTAGCCAGAAATCTTCCCCTGTACCATTTAGCAGCCCCCTTTAGCCCTAAAATACCCCCGTAGCCCCAAAAGTAGCCACGACCCAGTACGCCCTCTTTCGAATGTAGTGCCCCCTTGCCAATAGTGCCCCCCGAGCCAGATAGTAGCCCCCTGTAGCCAGATATAGCCCCGTGCCATGTAATACACCCTTATCCAGGTAGTTGCCCCCGAGCCGAAATTTTCCAACGTAGCCAGACAGTAACCCCTTTTGCCATGTAATACCCCTGAACCAAAAGTTGCCCCGTAGCCATGTAATACCCCCTGTACCCGATAGTACCCCTGTGCCTTAAACCCCCTGAAACCCGGGGATTCCCCCTTTAAAGCCATGAAAATCCCCCTTACCCAGATAGTACCCCCTTTTACCGCCGATAGTACCCACTGTAGCCATTTTTTTCCCCTGTAACCAGGAATTTTGCCGCTGTACCCCATGAAATACCCCTGAAACCCCGGGAAAAATTTCCCCGGGTACCCAAAGAAGTACCCCACTGTTAGCCATGTAATCCCCCCTGAAACCAAAGGCATTGCCCGGGGGGGCCCTTTGTAATACCCCTTTTCCCGTTTTTAGCCACTGTAGCCAGGTAATTTCCCCTGTAAAAAGATAGTACCCCTTTTAGCCGGGTTTAAAAACCCCTGAAAAGACAAAATAGACCCCTTTAGCCAGGTAATACCCCCTGAAACCCCAAGGTTTTTTTCCCCCTGTAGCCATGTAACACCTCCCTTTAAAGGCCAGGAAAGTTCCCCCCTTTAAACCTGTAAAAACCCCCCCTTTGGCCGGAAGTTGCCCCTTTTGCCATCCAAAACCCCACCCTTTTGCCGGGTGTTCCCCCTTTGTGGGCCACGTAAAAACCCACCCCCCATAAGGTCTTTGGGCCCTGTAGCCTTTTAAATTACCCCCAATAGGCAGGGTAGTTGCCCCTTTCTCCCCCCCAATTTTAAATCCCCCCTTTACCCCTGTTCCAATATTTGCCCCCTATAGCCTAATGTTAAAAAAAATTTAAAAACTTATTTTTCCTTTCCAAAACCCTGCAGGGGTTTCAGGAACCGGAGGGGGGTTTCGGGTTTTAAGTGGCGTGATGTCATCATGCTGCTTACACCCACCGTCGCAGGGGCCGTGGTGAAAGCTGTGCGCCCCCTGCGATGCTGCTGTGTATGTACAGCACTCACTAGCGTTTGATAATTACAGGGAGGGGGGGAGGCGGAGGGGAACCCCCCGCCCTGCCTCCTCCCTGTACCGGCAGTTTCACAGGGGAGGGGGTGCAGTGACTGACTTTTGCGGGGGCCGCTTACAACGGAAGTCGGAGTCAGGGGCCCGACCCCCCGGGGGGCGAGGCAGGAAAGCCCTGGCCCCCCTGGGGGTGAGTGGGGGCCCCCCTGCACCCCAGGCGATTCACCCCCCCCGGCCCAAACCCCCAGGAAAAGGGCCCTGGTGCCAGCCATACAGTACCCACTATAATAATGCCATCCATACAGTACCCACTATAACAGTGTCCACCATACAGTGCTCACCATAACAGTGCCAGCCATACAGTACCCATTATAATAGTGCCACCCAAAACCAGAACCCATTTATAACAGTGCCCGGGCCATAAAGTACCCCCTATAATGTGCCCCCATACAGTCCCCCAACAATAACAGTTTTCCCCCATACGGGGACCCACTATAACAGTGTAAAGCCATACATTCCCCCCAATAACAGTTTTCCCCCTAAAGTACCCACTATAAACAGGGGCCAACCATACAGGGCCAAACCATAAAATTGCCGCCATACGTCCCCAAATTTTTAAAAAGTCCAGCCATATTTTTAACCCACTTAATAAAAAAGGGGTTTTTCCCCCCCAAAACACGCCCCCCAAACAAAAAATTGCCCAACCATACAGGTACCACAAAAATTGGGTAAGCAATAAAAGAAACCCCCCTAATAAAAAATTTTTAACCCCCTACAGTCCCCATATAATAAGTGCCAGCCAAACAGTACCCACTAAAACAGTGGTCCCCCATAAAAGGGGCCCCCCATAAAAACATGTTAGCCTTTACAGGAACCCACAATTAAACAAGGGTTTGTCAAAACCAAAATGGACCACAAATAAAATTTTCCAGCCATCCCCCCTTGAAAACCAAATTATAAAAAGGAGGCCACCCATAAAAGTACCCCCTTAAAAAAGTACCAGCCATACGGGCCCCCCAAAATAAAAATTTTTTGGTTTCACAAAAAAGGGGTGGAAACCAAACCCACTATAACAGTGTCCACCATACAGTACCCATAAATAATTCGTCCCCAACCCAATCCCCAAAAAGTCCCCCAAAAAACCCAATAACAATGCAACCCCTTTACAGTCCCCCACTTAATAGTCCCAGCTTCAGTGCCCACCATCAGGCTTGGACTGGACCACAGGGGAACAGAGGCCCCTGAGCATAAACATTTTTGTTTGCAGAAACCCCAAAAATTTTTAAGGAAAGGGTTTAAAAATAAAAACAATTAAAAAAAATCTCGCCCAAAAAAAAAAGCCCCTATAGGCCTATATAGATGGAAACATAATAAGGTTATGGCTTACAGAAGACAGGGGAAAAAAGATCATGACCGGGGAGTCGGGAAAAGGGGGGTTTAAAAAAAGTAAAAATTTCTAAGGGGGGGACCAGAAATGTGTCTAACAAAACAGCAAACCCCTTTCTCACATATGGGGGCCTGGAGCAAACGATGCCCACGCCCCCTTGCAAACCCCCTTTTGTGAAATGGGGGCCCGGAGGGTTCCCGCACCTCGGCTAACCCTACGTGTGGGGGGCCCCGGAGCAGCGGATGTCATTTGCACTCCCAAAAACCCTACTGTGAAATGGGGCCCCCGGAGCAGAGGGATTTTTCCTGCCCCCTTGCAAATACTATTGTGTAGGGGGCCCCTGGAGCAGACGGATTCACTGCCCCTCTGCAAAACCCTACTTGTGTTTTGGGCCCCTAAGCAGACGGTTCACTGACCTCGGGCAAAAACCCTTTAATTTGTGTATGGGGCCCCGGACCCGACGGATGTCATGCCCCTTTCGGGTAACCCACTGTGTAGGGGGCCCAGGGGGGGCAGACGGATGTCATTTTAACTCTCAAACCCCTCCCTGTGAAAGGGGGGCCCCCGGACAGGGGAAATTTCACTGCCCTTTTGTAACCCCACTGTTATGGGGCCCGGAGCAGACGGATGTCACCCCCCTTCGAACCCTACTTTTTAAAGGGGCCCCCGGAGCACCCGGGAGGGCCACTGAAACCTCTGCTAAACCCGACTGTGTATGGGGCCCCCCGGAAAGCAGACGGATGTCATGCCCCTTTCTCAAACCCCTACGTTTTAGGGGGCCCCCGAACAGACGGATTTTTTCCTTTTTTCACCTCTGCTAACCCTATTGTGAAAGGGGGCCCGGAAGCAGGGGGATTTCACTACCTCTCTAACCCTACTGGTAGGGGCCCCCCGGGAGCAGGGGATGTCACTGCCCCTTCTAACCCCTACGGGTGGTAGGGGGCCCCCCGGAGCAAGGCGGGATGTCACTGAAACCTTTTCAAACCCTACTGTTATGGGGGCCCCGGAGCAAAACAAAAGTCACAACCACTGCTAACCCTACTTTTGTATGGGGCCCCGGGAAAGCAACGGAGGGTAAATTGCACCCTCAAACCCCTTACTGTGTATGGGCCCCGGACAGACGGATGTCATCCCCCTCCAAACCCCTCCCTGGGGGTTTTTCCCCCGGAGCAGACGGATTCATTCCACCTCTGTTTAACCCTCCTTTTAAGGGGGCCCCCGGGCATTTGGGAGTCATTCCCCTTTCTAAAAACCCCTCCCCTGGTAGGGGCCCCGGAGCAGACGGTTTCACTGCACCTTTTTAAAACCCCAAACGTGAAAGGGGGGCCAAGGGAGCAGACAAAGTCCCGCACCCTCTGCAAACCCCCTATGGGGAAGGGGGCCCCCAAACAACGGAAGGCCCCCGCCCCTTTTGGCAAACCCAAAATGTTTTAGGGGCCCCGGAGCAAAACGTGTTCGGCCCCCACTGTTTCCCTTACACCCCCTTGCAAAAACCCTACTGTGTTGGGGCCCGGAGAGAGGGAAATGTCCCCCTGCCCCTCGGGCTAAACCTATGGGGTATGGGGCCCGGGGGAACGGATGTCACCGCACCTCGCTAACCCAAAGGTGTAGGGGGCCCCGGACCAGCCCGGATGTACTGCACCTCTGCTAACCCTACTGTTATGGGGGCCTGGAGCAGGGGGTTTTGTATTTCCCTCTGCAAAACCCTACTGTTAGGGGGCCTGGACAGAGGGAAAAGTCACGCACCTCGGGCAAACCCCCTACTGTGTTTTTGGGGGCCCCCCGGAGCAAAGGGATGAAACCTAACCTTGCAAAACCCTACTGTTTTGGGGGGGCCCCCAGGGGGAGACGGGAGCCCCACTGCACCTTTTTGCAAACCCCTATTTGGGGTTTTTGGGCCCCCGGAGCAGCCCGGATGCCCCTGCCCCCTCTGCAAAACCTACTGTTTTTTGGGCCTTGGGGAGACGGATTCACTGCACCCCCTTATAATCCTACTTTTAAAAAGGGGGCCCGGAGCAAGACAGATGGTCACTCCCCTTTCTAAAACCCTTTTGTGTTAGGGGCCCCGGAGAAGAGGAAATTGTCCCCTCACCTCTCTAACCCTACTTTTATGGGGGGCCCAAAGGGAGCAACGGATGTCCCCGAAACCTCTGTTTTAAACCCTACTGTTTTTGGGGGCCCCGGGGAGAAACCGGTTGCCCCCGCCCCCTCTGCTAACCCTACTTTTAAAAGGGGCCCCGGAAGAAGACGGTTTCACTGAAACCTCTGCTAAACCCTTTACGGGGTTTTTGGGGCCCCGGGAGCGGGGGGGGATGTCCACTGCCCCTGCCAAACCAAAATTTTATGGGGCCCGGAGCAGGGGGATTCATGCACCTCTGCTAACCCCTATTGTTAGGGGGGCCCGGAGCAGACGGATGTCACTACCCCCACCCTTTTTTTTTAACCCCTCCCGGGAATTGTAGGGGGCCCGGAGCAAAAGGTTGCCCACCCCCCCTTTTCTGCAAACCCTACTGGGGTAGGGGGCCCCGGAGCAGACGGGAAAAAATGTTCCACGGGAAACCCTGCAAACCCCTTTTAAATTTGTGTAGGGGGCCCCGGGCGGTTTGGAATTTGTCCCACGGGGGGCCCACCTTCCTGAAACACTAAATGTAGGGGGCCCCGGACCAGCGGATGTTCCATTGCAACCCCTGGCATAACCAAAAATTACTGTTAATATGGGGGCCCAAAGCAGCGCGATGTTTACTCACCCTTTTTAAACCCCCTATTTTTTTGGGCCCCCCGGAGCGAGGGGTTGTCACTGCCCCTGCTAACCCTACTGTGAAATTGGGCCCCGGGCAGACGGATGTAACTAACCCTCCCAAAACCCTACTGTGAAATGGGGCCAGACAGACGGAGCCGGCACTTCTTGTTAAACCCTTTCTGGTAGGGGCCTGGAGCGGGACGGATTTTTCCCGGGCCACCTCTGCAAACCCCTTTCTTGTTTGGGGGGCCCTGGGAGACGGATGTAACTGCACCTCTTCAAACCCTACTGGGGAAAGGGGCCCCTGGAGCAGAAGGATTTTATTTGCCCCTCTGCAAAAACCCTTTATGTGTATGGGCCGGGGAGCAGGGGATTCACTGCACCTTTTTTTCTAACCCTAGGGTTTAGGGGGCCCCCGGGGAGCAGACGGATTCATTTGAAATTTTGCTCCCTTTTTAAAAACAAAACCTGTGTTTTGGGGGGGCCCCGGGAGCGGGACGGTTGCACGGGAAAAACCTCTGCAAACCCCCCAACGGGTATTGGGGGGCCCCTTAAAGTTCAAAGGGTTTCATGAAACCTCTGTTTTAACCCTTTGGTTATGGGCCCGGGACCCAGTAGGGATGTACGAAACCTCTGCTACCCTACTGTTTTTTGGGGGCCCGGAGCAATGGATTCATTTGCACCTTTGCAAAACCCCTATTTTTTTAAGGGGGCCCCCGGAGCAGAGGATTTTCACAACCCTCTGAAAAAACCCTATTTGTAGGGGGGCCCCCGAGCAGACGGATGTCACTGCACCTCTGTAACCCTACGGGTTGTATGGGGCCCCAGAAAAACCCATGTAATGCACCTTGCAAAACCCCTTTTATGGAAATGGGCCCGGGAGCAAAAGGATTAAACTGCACCTCTGTTTAACCCTACTGTGAAATGGGGCCCCGGAGCAGAGGATTTCACTGACCCTGTTTAACCCTACTGGGAAGGGGGCCCTGGAGCAGGGGGAAATTTCCGGGCACCTCTGCTAACCTACTGTAAATTGGGCCCCCGAGCGGGACGGTTGTCACCCACCTCTGCTAACCCTACTGTGTAGGGCCCCCCGGAGCAACAGTTTGTCACGGCACCTCTGCAACCCTTTACTTTTTTAGGGGCCCAAAACAAACGGATGTTATTTGCACTCTGCTAACCCCGGTTTCCCTTTCAGGGGGCCTGAAACTATGGGGCTTTTGGACCCCGGGCCGGGGATGTCACTCCCCCTCTGCAAACCCCAACTTTTGTTTTGGGGCCTGGAGCATACGGATGTCACTGCACCTCTCGGCTACAAAACCCTACTGTGTATGGCCCCAGAGCAAACGGAAAATTTGTCGTCTGACACCTCTGCTAACCCTAACTGAGTATGGGCACCGCAGCAGACGGAATTGTCACTGTCACCTCTGCTAATCCTACTGTGGGTTGATTGTGGATTGGGCCCCAGAGGCAGACCGGTGACTGGACTTCTAATGTCAACTGCAACCTCTGCTAACCCAACTGTGGTATGGGGCCCCTGGAGGCAGACGGATGTCCCACTGCACCTCTGCTAACCCTACTGTGTATGGGGCCCCGGAGCAGACAGATGTCACTGCACCTCCCCTATCCTACTCTATGGCTGGAATAGGGGGTAACGATATACAGCTTCCCAATATACAAGCACAGCACCCATAGATGAGCCACCGCACACCATAACACGAGCGATCACCGTCCCACTCCTACAGTGAACCCGCTTAAACCCACCCAGATTATTTTTTGTGTCTTTTCCCGGCTTTGTAGGTAAATCTGCAGGGGTCGGAGAATGGCAGCGATATTTATTGAAGGCAGCGGAGTGCGGGGGGTGGCCCAGCTTCAGGGCCTGGAGAGAGAAACGGGGTTACAGGTATCGGGGACCCCCCCACCCACCGGGGGGCCGTCGCGCCCCCCCAGGGGCGCCAGGGACCCACCCTTAAACCCTTGATTTTTTTAAAAGGGGGTGGGTTCGGGAGGGAAAATTAAATGGGCCCGGGGGCCCCCCCCGGAACGTAAAAAAACCCCAAGCGATTTCAGGGAAGGAGGGGGGAAGCCCGAGCAGCTGACACGCGCACCTACCTGCAAAAACAAAACCAAAAGGTGGTTTATACACGTATACATAAAAACCCCGCCCAATACAAAAAGGACCCGGGCCAGTGACTCCACTGCAGCCAGTCACCACTGCAGCTCTGGGTGTAAACAGGGGAAACAAAAATTACGTGATTTGGAAAAAAAGGGGGGTTGGGGGGGAGTCACTTAATATTTTACTTTGTAGTATATTCTTGTACATAGGGGCAGTTTTAATATAGTTAAAATTTTTTGTACATAGGACATTTAATTATGGGTAGTTTATTTCCCTTTTTAAAAGGGAAAGCTTATTAAATTTATTTAAAATTTTCCCTTTGTACATTGGAGCAGAAATTTTAGTAGTTTATTCTTGTACATGGGAGCAGTTTTAATAGTAGTTATAATTTTTTGAACATAGGGGCAGTATTATAGTATTTTTATATTTTGTACATAGAAAGGCCCGGGATTTTTTGTATTTTTATATTTTTATTTTAACATAGGGACAGTATTATAGGGGTTTTTTTTTATTTTTTTCCGGGTACATAGGGAAAGCAGTATTAATAGGGGAATTTATTCTTGTACATAGGGAGCAGTTTTATAGTAG
>JAODAL010081476.1:0-11894 GCA_025379985.1 Phyllomedusa bahiana | reverse complement strand
ATAAAAAGTAGTTTTAGAGAAGGAAAAAGAAAAAACTGTTTTTTAAAAAAACTTCGAGGCCCTCTGAATAAGAGGGATTTATGGGTGCAAATGAGAAGCACAAATAAACAAGGTCCGAAAAAAATGAAAAATTTGGCCAAAACCCCCAAGGAAACCAAAAATATAACTCTTCCCCCAATCCCCAAATAAAAAAAAAATTACCTAAAAAAACCCCCTTCGCTAATTCATAAAAATTAACTTTTTTTTAACCAAAATTTTAAAAAATCACTTACCTACTAAGCCCCTCAAAACAACTAGAAACCCCTACTTCCCCCCAATATGTGGGGTTTGCCCCCCCCCAAATAAGGGCGCCCCTCCCCGGGAAACCTTCCCCTTCCCATAACCCCTATCAGTCCCTTCATAGGATAGGATCAGTAGAAAAGGGCTTGTTGATACGCCTCCCTTAAAAACTGTTCTAGGATAACCCCTTAAAGGGGGGAATCTTGTGTAAGATCATCTCCCTCTCTCTTGAAGGACTTAAAGAGGAACAGTTCCTATGTATTTGATGAATCCCCCTTAGGAATTCCTTCCTAAAGGGTAAGGGTGAGCGTGTTCCACTGTAAAAATTTATTTCCTCGGGGTTTTTCTATGGGCCCAATTGTTTCAATTTACCATTATCCCCGCTTGTTTTAATATCAAAAAGCAAAACGTATCTTCCCTACTTATGTAAAACCTAAACCCCAATAGGATTCACTTTGAGCTTGTCACAAAAAGACACAAATGTTGTTCAAACAGTAGTAATGATGACATCATCAATGATCCCCCCTAGGGGACCAGGGGAATTTTCATATTTGTGCTCCGAAAAAAAAACAATGGGTCTCCCACAGCCAGTGCAGATTTGCAAGGAGGGACAGTTTTTCCCCGGGGTGAGGGTTAAGAAGCGAACCCTTGAACAAAAAAATAAATTATGGTTTTAGACAAAATTCATGAGATCTGAAAAATTGATTGTGAGGTAAAGGAATTGATGGGGTCCACAGAAAGAATTTTCTAATTTTTTTTAAACCTTCTTTGTGTGGATACAATGCTTCCACATCTAGCTGCAAAGCAGGCCCCCCTCATTGGCAACATCCTCCAATTTTGACAATAGGTCATAGTGTCCTAAATAGGAGGGTAAAGTCAATACGAAAGGTTTTTAAATTTGATCAAGATAGAACCCCCAAATGAGAAGATTGAAACAGAGTATACTTGCAGGCCCAGGAGTAAAAACAAAAACTAAGAACACGACTTACACTTATTTTTTATTCAAGACACAAAAAAAAAAAACTGATCCCGGCTAAGTTCGCCCGAATGAAATATGCCAAATATTTGGGGGGGGGGGAATAAAGTAGATGAGGTTTTTAATGGAGCCAGGGGGGCCCCCTTTTTATTAGCAACGGGTTTGGTTTCTCTGTTGTGGCAAGGAGTTTTCCATAAAGGTAAATATAAAACCATTCGGTGAACCCCTTTCTATCGAGGGGGGGGGTTTGGGGATTTCCGTGTTTGGATGACGTTTTAGTGCCTGATCGATGTCTTAAGAGAGCCTCTTTAAGTCGAGATCCTAAGTCAAAATGAACAACAAGGCCGTTTCGGGTTTTTTTGGGAGAGATGGGGCCCCAAAATTTTTCTAAAGGCTTAAATTCGCTCCCCAAAACCTCTCAGGATGGGAATTTCCACCACTTTTTGCAGCATTGTTTCTTTGGCACCCACAAAACGGGCATTTTCTGGGGAAAACTGTTTGGATACCACTTGGGGAAAGAAACCTGGGGAAAAACCCTTTATTTTTCGGGGGTCGAAAATTTTTAAAAAAATATTTCTCCGGGCCCCTTGGGTTTGGGGCCTAAAACTGCTTTGTGGGTGGGGGGATTTGAAAATTTTTTGCCACTGAAATGGGGTTTAAAAAAAAACTTCCCAAGTTCTTCCCCCCCCAGGCAGCCCAAGGGTGGGGGGGGGGAAAGATAAGGAATTTGGTTTCCAAAAAGGAGAGTTTCGGGAAATAAAAGGGGGCAGAAAATAAAAAATTTCCTTGGTTGTGAGTATTGGGGGACACATTTGCTGGGAATTTAGTGGAGGCCCCCCTGGGCTTTTAAAGGGGTTTTTGCTAAGGGAAAAGGGGGGGAAAAACGGGGTTTTTCTTTTGGAAAATATCAAAATTTTAGGGGGAAAGAGTGGGGGGGTAGCCCCCCCCAGGGGGAAACCCCAAGGGAGAGCGGGAAACAACCCCTGCCCCCCTAATGTCCCCCTAGTTAAGAGGGTAAAAAAAAAAAAATTTTTTTTTGGAAAAAAGGGGAAAAAAGGAAAAAAAAGGTTTTGGGGTATCCCCGGGGGGGGGTTTTGGGAAAAAGGGGGGGGAATTGGAAAACCAAAAACCCAATTAGTTTTTGTGATATCCCTTTATTTTGGAATCTGACCGGGGTTTTTACGGTTTTTTTTAAAAGAAAAAGTAGGAAAAAGTAACCCCCTTTTCGAAAAGAAAAAGGGGTCCGGGGCCCCGGGAAAGGGGGAAAAAGGGGGGCAAGGGGGGGAAAAATGAGGTTTTTCCCCCCATCCCCTATTGCAAAGTCCAAAGTTTCTTATCTTCCCGAAACCCCCATGCCCAGTACCCCGGGGAAAATAAAGGGAAGAAAGAAAAATTTTTTCCAGAAAATTTGGGGGCCCCAAACCACCGGGGTTTTTTGTTTTCTAGTTAACGTTCTACGGGAGACCCTTGGGTCCCCTAAAAGGGGGGGGAAAAGGGGAAGAAAAAAGACCATACAAATGGGGAAAAAAAGAAAATTGCACAATTTTCCCAATAAAAAATTTGGGACATTTAACGGGGGACGATGTGTTTTCAAAAAAAGGGGTTTCCCGGGGAAATATCGTCTTTTTCAAAATGTTAACCCTGCCAAAACCAGAGAAAAGTCCCTTTTTGGCCCCCATGAGGCCCCAAAATTTCCCGGGTTTTTGATGGGAACTCAAATAGGGAAATCCGAAAATTAAAGAGAGAAGATTTTTAAATAGGTCCAAAAGGAATAGTGACCCCCAAATAAGACACCCCCCTAGAAGGCCCCAAAAAAGGGAAAAAATGATTTTGAGCCAGGCCAAATAGAAGGGGGTTTTTAAAACCAAATTTTTAAAGGGCCTCAAGCTTTTTAAAAATTAAATTTTAAAATTTTTGGCCCAAAAAAAAATGCCCAAAAAATTTCCCTTGGGGGGGTTTAAAAAAAAGGGAAAAAAAAAAAAAATTTTTAAGGGGGGGAAGGGGTGGGAGGGAAATTTGGGGGGATTTTTTGGGTTTTTTTCCAGGTAAAAAAAAACCCCCCCCGGGGAAATTTGGGGTTGGTGGGGGGGGGCAAAAAAAAGGGGCCCCGGGAAAAAAATTTAAAAAAATTAAATTCCCAAAAACTTCCCCCGGGGCCGGGTCTTTTAATTTTCCCGGTTTAATTTTTGGTTTAAATTTGGCCCAAAAAAAAAATTGGGGAAAAAAAAAAAAAAAAAGGGCAAAAAATTTTTTTCCAAAAAAAATTTTAAAAAAAAAAAAAAATTTAAATAAGGGGGCGGAAATAAAAAAAGGCGGCCCTTTTTTTGGGGGGGGGGGGCCAAAATTGGGGGAAAAAAATTGGGAAAATGTCTAAAGTGGGTGCCCAAAATTAATTTTTTCCCTAATTTTTAAGGCGGTTTTGGGGGAAAAAAAAAAAAGGGAAAAGGAAAAAAGGGGGTTAAGGAAAAAGGAGGGGGGGAAAGGAGATTTTTTTTGGGGGATAAAAAGGGCCATGATTTTTGGGAGGGGGGGAAAAAAAAAAAAAAAATAGGTCCCAGCCCCAGGACACAAAGGGAATTTTAGAAAAAACCAGAGAAAGGGCCAAAAAATTTTCCTTTTAAAAAGGCTTTCTGGCCCCAAAAGGGCCCGGCCCATTAGAAAAAATTTTACGGGCCCTAATGGATAATATCCGGGTTTTTTTAATGTCTTGTCCTCCCACTTGCCCTCCCGGGGGGAAAAAAATCTTACTTGATCGGGTTTGCAAAAGTTCGGGGAAAGCACCCCGGTTTTCAATCTATTTTTGTTTAAAAGTTTTGAAATTAAATTTTTAAGATCCACCTTTTAGAAAAAGAGTTTTAACGATCCCTACTGCCCCATGGGGGGGATCTTTACAGGCCCTTGGGGAAAAAGGGGCAACTTGTGTAAATGTGGAAGGGTAAAAAAAGGGGGTTTTTGGGGGAAACAGGGGGTTTTTTAAAGGTTTTCCAACGTGGGAGGGTCAGTTTTTTTTCCCTGAAAACCCTTTTTAAAAAATTTTGTGCCTTTTTAAACCCGGGCCGGGCCCTGGGCTTTTTCCCCCATGGTTAGACCCAGATAACAGAGGGGGAAATTTTCCTTTTCAGGGGAACAGGGCTTTCAAAGTCCCCGAAAAATAAACCTGTTTGGAGCAAACTGGGGGAGAGTTTGGGGAATTTCCCTTTTCCTCACCCGGGAAAATGGGGGGGGGGGCCCCCTTGGAGGTTTGTAAAAATTTTTTCCTTTTTTGGTTTTGGACGTGACTCCCCATCTGCAGATCTAATTTGGGGGATTTTGGGGGGATTTAGCCATCTTGGTGTCTCAGTGCTCTCCCCAGCCCCGGGCCCACTTTTATTCCCAAAACTCATAAAACCTACTGCCCCCCCAAATTTGGGAAAGGAAACCGACCCCCAAAAAGAAACTCCTTTAAATTTGTTTGCCTCCATTCTTGCAGAGGGGTAAATCTCGAAAGGTTTGCTGCCCGGAAAAAGCATGTTTATGTTTGATTTTTCCAGGGAATTTAAGCGACCCGGGGGAAAGGGAAAAATTTAAAATTTTTGAGCCCTCCCCCCTTTTTAAAAGCCTCGACCCAAATCCCTTTTTTTCAGGACCCCCCGCAAAAACAAAATTTGGCAGCCCCCCAAATAAACTGCGGTGGTGGACGGATCAGGGGCCCGTGAAAATTTGCTAGGTTGATTGAGAAAATGTCTCCCTTTAAAACGGGAGTCTATTTAGTAAATGTTTTCATTTAAACACCTGACCAGGCAGGTTTTCAAAGGGGGGAAGGGGAGAAAGAAAAAAAAATAGCGGGGGGCAGGGGTTCAAAAAGGGAAGGGGGATGCTCCCCTATCGAGGTGGAAAGTTTCCCCAAGGGGGGGGGGCCCCAAGGGAACCAAAATTTTGTCTGGGGTGAAAAAAAGGTATTTTGGGGTTTTTTAGAAAAAAAAGCCCTTTTTACTATTAGGGTTTTGGGCAATCCCCAAATGCCCAACATAGCGGGGAAAAGGGGTTTTTTTTTTGGCCCCTTTTTGGGATGATTTGTTTCAAAATGGAATTTGGGTAAAAAAAGGGATTCCCAGACGAATTACCCAAATACAGGGGTCCCAAGACTGCTTTTTAGGTCCCTGATGGGGTTCACAGTGCCCTAAAACTAAGGGAAGCAGTGTGTCAACCAGATAAATTAAAAAAGGGTTCGGCTTGCCCCCAATTGGGAGCAAAAGGGGTATTAAAAAAATGTAAAAAGCATCCCCCCCCCTTTTTTTTTGGGGATAAAAAATGTTGTAACATGATCTACATCTGCCAACGCCAAACCGGGGTGTGTCAAGGATTGGGACCGTATGGCTGACCCCCCTGGATCTGGATTCCCTAATTAGTAAAAACCAATCTGTAAATACCTATTGCGTATTTGGGCAGTTTACATATGTAGGGCATCGAGGCAAATTTTGGGCAAAATTGACGTGTGCACAAAGTGGTGAAAAAATGCATTTTTGCATAATTGCTACAGCAAAAATTTAAAAGGCTGGGGGGCCTGATGTTGGTGCGGGAGCCTAAAGGAGACTGTGGTGCTCCCTGAAATTGTTTTTTAGCCATGAAAAAATCCTTGCCCAGATGAGGCAATCTAAAAAGGACCCTGAGCAGGACTGCCCCCCATAAAAAAAAAATGAAAAGGTAGGTTGTTGACACTGTATGTAGCATGGTGGTTCCACCATTAGGGGTTTGGCTTCCCCGGAACAGTGCAGATGGGTGGGTGGCGTTCCCGCTCCTGGCTCCAGGTTCCATTGGGGTTTTTGGGCCAGCCCGGGGATGGCTTAAAACCCCTGTCTCTTCAAGTGATCGGGGGGGCGTGGCCTCTACCTGCAGTGGGGGAGCAGTAAGAGCGGGCAAGAGGCCGGGGCCCCCCCAAGATGAGGAAAGCCTGGACAAGGAGAGTCTGGTGGGGACTCGGGTTTTTTTGGAGGGCTGTGCAGTAGGCAAAGACCCCTGGTAGTAGAGGAAACCTCTTGTTAGTTAGTGGCCACACCCTAGATGTTTATTTTGTTTTTTTTTTTGGGACATTCTCCTGTCCCTAAATAAAACTGGTTAGGCCAGTTAAACGGAAGCCGGGTCTGAGTCCATACCGTTTCTACCAAGCACCAAAGCGAGAAACCCCAGGACGGGCCAAGATGCGTCCAGGGTGACGGTCAGCCTGAATATACCTACCGGCTTTAATGTCTGTCCAACTGCTGTAGTAACACTTCATTTTAACACCAATCACATCGAGGGGAAGTAGATGCATTACAATAGACGGGGGACATGGTCAAGAAGAGGATCTGCCTATCGAGGTGGAAATACCCAGGGGAGGGCACCTGACACAGAATATAGTCTAGGTGACAATAGGTTTTTGAGAGTTGAGTAAAGTCCTTACTATTAGGGTGTTGCAATCCAATGTAATAGCGGAGAAGGGTTTAGGCCTCTGATGATTTTGAGAATAGTGATAGAGGATCTGCCAGGACGATTTTACCAATACACAGGGTCAGATGACATTTAGGTCCGACATAAAGAAACAGTAGCCCTGAACCTAAGGAGCAGTTGTCAACCAGATCGATTAAAGAAGTCGGACTTGTCCAATTGGGAGCAAAGTATTAACAGGAAAGCAGCCCCCTATTTTGAGGATCAAAATGATGTAACATGCATCTACATTGTCCAGTACGCCTGAAACCAGGTGTGTCAGGATTTGTGGACCGCTATGGCCTGATCCCGGATCTGGATTCCCGTCAATTAGTGAGAAACCAATTGTATATACC
The DNA here is from genome assembly GCA_025379985.1 of Phyllomedusa bahiana. Lineage (NCBI taxonomy): Eukaryota > Metazoa > Chordata > Amphibia > Anura > Hylidae > Phyllomedusa > Phyllomedusa bahiana. Next base: position 4,841 of record JAODAL010081476.1, on the reverse strand, counting down.
TATTGCGTATGTTGGCCAGCTACATATGGGTGGAGGCATGCGATGGCAAATATTGGCAGTAATTGACGGTCACAAACGTGGTGCAGAAAAATTGCAAGTCTTGCATGGATTGCTGCAGCGAAAATTGGAAAAGGTGAGGCTTGCTGTTGGTGCTGGAGCCTGAAGGATGTGTGCATGAAATTTTTTGTTTGGCCATGGAGGACTCTTGCCCAGTGAGGCAATCTATAAGGAAGTCTGCAGCTGATCCACATGAGAAAGAAAATGAAAAGCTAGGTTGCTGACGCTGTATGTACTGGCTGGTATCCAGCATTATGGTTGGCTTCACGGAAGCTGCAGATGGGTGGTGGCTGTTCCCCATCTGGTCTCCAGGATTCCATGTCGGGTTTTGGGCCACGTCCTGGGATGCGCCTATAAAGCCTGTACTTCAATTGATCAGGTGGGCGTGGCTGCTACCTGCAGTGTGAGAGTCAGTAGAGGAGCTGAAGAAGCTCTGGGACCCAGAGACTTGAAGAGCTGGACAAAGGAGAGTCCTGGTGAGGACTCTGGTTTTTTGGAAGGGGCTGTGCAGTAGGCAAATGACCCCTGTAGAGAGAAACTCATGTTGTTAGTGCCAGCAGCCTAGATGTTTATTTGATGTTTTCTTTCTGTATTCCTGTGCCTAAATAAACTGTTGAGGCCAGTTAAACGGAAGCTGGTGTCTGAGTGCCATACGTTTACCAAGGTACGACGATCCAAAGCGAGATAAACCCGGGAGGGCAAGATGCTCAAGTGATGGCAGCTTAAATATATATATATATATATATATATATATATATATATATATAATATATATATATAAAACCAGATAACAGTCTATGTCAAGGTCTCTCAGTACTCAGAGAATGTAGTTGGCCGTACGAGGTCGATACAGGACCCTCAGGGTGGGTTAGAAGTCGTGGTAGAGTCAGTATGGTGACGTCAATGCCTATTCCCTCGGGGAGGAAGTCCCTGGACGTCCGGTGGCTCCCGGGTAGGGAGTCTGTTAACGTAGGAGTCCATAGAGGGCCAGGGAGGAAGGACGATGCTCTGAATGTCCAGTCCTTGTAGAACTGACGGAATATCACCTGGAGAATGAAAGGTAAAGAATTTGTCCTTATCTTGTATGAACAGAGCGAAGGGGAAGCCCCATCGTTATTAAATATTGCGCTCCTGTAGGATGGAGAGGAAAGGCTTAAGTGCAGCTCTTTGAGCCAAAGTATGCTGTGAGAGATCCTGGAGTAATAGTATGGGGGTATCTTTGTAAAAGATTTTTTTGTCACTGATGGGCTTGACATAAAATGTCGTCTTTTATTTGAAAGAAATGGATCCTGCAAAAAATGTCCCTCGGCTTTTTAGGATCCAAAGACGGGGGGCGAAGAGCCCTATGAGCTCTATCTATTTCTATTGGAGTAGAGGGAGTTCTGCCAAGTAAATTGTTGAAAATAGTAGTGAGGACTGGAAGGATGCAATTAGGTGCAACCAACTCAGGAAGACCACGAATTCTGATGTTGCGCCTACTCCTATTCTCGAGGTCATCGATATGTTGCTGCAGCACAAAGATTTCAGTGGAATGTTGAGATGCAGAGGATTGCAGTGCCTGGATGGATATTGTATTGGACTGTTGTGATTGATCCAGTGTAGACACCTTAGAGGACAATGAAGACAATTCAGAGCGGAAGAGGGAGAACTCTTGTTTGTATTCATCTATAATTTATCTGGCTAAGACAGAAAGATCATTCTTAGATGGTAAGCTTTGTGTGAATTGATTTTTAAAAATCAGAAAGCTTTTAATTTAGGTTTTTCTTTTTCATGGGCTTTAAAGGAAAAAGGGCCCCCTGGGGCTTGGAGAAAAGTAAAAAGAGATGGATGCACTAAAAAGAATAAGTAGCAGCTGTTGATAAGATGAACATGAGTTCTGTTGGCCTCTTGAGGGCCTGAAGATAAATTTAAAAAGCACCCGGGGGGTTTTGGGGGAAACAGCAAGGAAAAAGCACCCCCCCTTTGGAAATGGGCCCTTTGGGAGAAAATTTCCCCGTGTGGGCCTTTCACAGTAGAGCGCCTGCCCACCCCGGGAAAAGAGCCTGGGGAAACCCCGTGGTGATAGTCGTTAACGACAAGGTGGGGGGGGTGCCACGGGAGGGTTAGACTATGATTTGGTTGTGGGCAAAAAAAAAATTTAGGAAAAGCGGTTTTGGTGCGGGGGGGGTTTCCCTGTTGACCCCCATGGAATGCTGGGGGAGTTTTCCCTGAGGGGGAAGTATTGGAGCTGGGTACCCTTTGTTTTAAACCAGTCATGGCAGATCCTGGAAGCAGAGCCCCCTTTGGGCAGGGGTCAAAATACGCATATCCCCAGGAGGGAAGATGTAAGGGGGGGAGCCCTGGTTTGTTGGTGGAAAACCCGGCAGTAAAACCCCACTGGGTTTTAGAAAGGCAAATAGGCAGGGGTTTTTTCCCCCAAAAGGGTTTTTGGGGGAGGGGGGATAATCCTTGCAAAAAGGGGGATTTGGAAAGAATCCAGGAGGGGGGGTTGGGGAGGGGGGAAAAGGACGGGGCTTTCCCCACATTTCTGTCACAGTCCCCTTGTGCGGCCACCCAGTGAGGTCCGGCAAAAGGGGATTTTTCTGCGCTGTATCGCATGGGACACTCTTCTCTGCGGCGGGGGCGGGGACAGAGCTCTGGCATCAGACAGGAGGGAAGGGACCCAAAGGGGAAAAAAAGCCTAGGCACCCCCAAGGGCCCGGCACAGGGTCCCTGTTTTTGGGGAGCAAGGAGAATTTTCTCCGCAGCTGCGGGGTGACAGGGAGGTTTTAAACGCCCCAGTGCCCGGAGGGGGGTTCGGGGCCCACGGGGGGGAGTTGATCTTGGGGGGCCCCCCTACGGGCATGAAAATAAAACCGGGCCCTTTCCCCGTACAAAAAATGCGCCCATTTTCCCAAAATTTAATAAAAGTATGCAAAAAAAAAATGAAATTGTGTAGTAAAAACCAAAGTGAGTCACAGTTTTTTTCTATGTCATATATCTATCTTTTCCACAATTTGCCCCATCAAACACATAAAGACACAGGGTTAAGTAGCTCCATCAAATCCCCCCCAAACCCACATAAAAATATCCCCCCCGGGTTTCCCTTGGTACGCACCCCCCACCTTCTAAAAAAAACACCAAAAGAAAGTAAAAGGGGAACTCCTTTTCACGGGGTCGTGTTCCCTCATTTTTACAATTGGGGAAACAATGTACGCCCCACTTTTTCTAGGCCGTTTAAAACCCTAAAAACCCCCAACCATATAGAGACCGCATGGGGGGTCCAACACAAGTAAAGGGGATTAACCTACAAAAAACCGCCCCCAAAGGGGGTCAAAACCCAGCTAAGGTATAACCTAAAAATTAGAGGGGTTTTACAGGTGGGGGCCGTCCTTGCGGGGGCCCTGCGATTTTTTTTAAAACAGTGGTAAAGTTTTCAAATAAAAGTTAAATACCAAATCGTCCCACCACCCCTTTAAATTCCCTTTAAATTTTGCAACTTCACCTTGTTTTAAATATTTGGGCCCACTTGTAGGGAGTGCAATCTCCAATTTGTAGGTATTTACCAAAAGGAGGTTTAAGGGAATCGCATTCTTGGGCCCCTTAATGATATCCCCAAATACGGCGATTCGGAACGGGCCCCAACCCTTTCTATCATTTTAGGGAGGAAACATGGGGGGAAAAATACAAAAAAATTGAAAATCAGGGGCTTTGTTGGGGTCAGTAAACCAAAGGGGGGTGGGGAAAATAAATCAAAGCTCCCCACCGAAAAGGGAAGGCGTATTGGTTTTTTTGTTTTAAAAATACTGCGCTCCTGGGGAAATTAAAATTTTCCAAAAAAAGAGGGGGAGGTTTCACTTTTAAATTTTTTTTAAACCCGTTAGGGGTCACATTGCACTATTTTTGTAAGCCCCAGGGAGTATGTTATTTTTTGGTTTAAAGCGGGGAGGGTATACAGCCTTATAAAAAATTCTGGTATAAATTTTTTATAAAGTATTCCCAATTCGGATCTAACATCCAAAGGGTTCCTTTTGCCCCTTTTTAAATACATGCTTTTAAGGGTTGCTTTTTTCCCTTTGGGCATTTTTAATTTCCCCCTGGGTTTTAAATTTTTTTGTTTTTTTTAAAGGTACTCACGCTGTTTCCCGCCCAAATTCCTACCCTTTTTTTTAATTTTTTTTTTTTAACCCCCACTTTTTTTTCCCCAAGGGCCCCCTTTTTTTAATTTTGGGGTGCGGGATCTTTTTTGTGAGGGCCCGGGGTGGCGTCCTCTGTTTCATGTCAACGATTTACGTAAATTTCGGATACCTTTTGGTTGTTTGGGTTTTTTCCCCCGGGGCTTGCCGTCACGTTTTTCCGGTGGGTTCCCGGGAAAACCCCTTTGCGCTGCCCCTGGGGAGGAGGAAAGGGGATCCCGAAGGTGATTTTAAATTTGGTCCCAGTTTTTGTAAGGTATTAAATTTTTCTTTTTTTGACACTGTATATTTTCCCATGTTTTAAAGGTTTGGGTTTCCCCCGAAAACGGGGCGGGGGTTTGTTTTTTTTTTTTTGTTTTTGCTGCCATCTGGTTGCTTGTTACTTTTTTAGGGGAATCTAAAAAAAGAAGTTTTTTAAATTTTTCTTTGGCCCCGCTGAAATCACCCTTTCTACATTTTTTGTGCATCGATGGGTTTTTCCCTTTGGGCCGGGGATACGTGCGGAGACCGCCCCAGGATTTGGTGAGCTGGTTCATTTCTTCTTTTGTTGCTCTTTATTTGCATGCAGGGCTAGAACCGGGCTCCCTCCCTTTTACTATTAAAAATACA
>JAODAL010081475.1:0-11895 GCA_025379985.1 Phyllomedusa bahiana | reverse complement strand
AGGCACCCATTCCGAAAAAGCTCATAGGCCCCTTATCTTCTGGATAATTAAATGCCTACTGGGGAAATTGGGCGAGTCCTTTCCCTTTTCTTGATTTTGTAAAATTTCGTACTTTGGGATTCTTTTTTTTCATATATATTTAGTAAAAGTTTTTTTATTGAAAACCTTTTTCCCTTTGGGTAAATGTATTGGGTTTATTTCAGATTTTTGCGATAGGTTTTGTTTTTTTTCCCTTGCGGGTTAAAAGTTCAATTAAACGCTTAGCTGTTTCTTCCCATTTTGAGCACAAATTTTGTTTGGGCGCCAAAATGTTTTTAAACCCTGGTGAATTTAGCTCCTTTTTTTCAAATTGCATTTCTAAATTACCAGTTGATTAAACAAGCCCTGGAGAAAGAAAAAAATTATCCTAATAAAAAGTAGCACAAAAAAACTGAAAAAAAAAAATTAATTAAATCCCTTTTTGTTTGTTTCCCTTTTCGGCTCCGCTAAACCCCCTGTGTGGTTTCTTCCCAGAGGTTTTAATTTGGGTTATCTATACACATAAACGCTCATTCCACAAACTCAAAGAAGAGTTTTATTGCAAAAAAGTACCAGCCTTTTACAATTTTTTGCATTTTGTGTCCCTTTCCTGAAAATTTCACAAAGGGTTTGTTTTGCCAGACGGGAAAACAAGAAAACTACTGATTTGTCGGGTTATTGAAATATGTAATAAAGAGGTTTTAAAAAGAATTACAAATATGCTTAAAAAAAAAGGGACCACTTTTTGGAACCCGTACAGCACAGGCGGGTTATTCAAGAATAATATAAAACTCTTGTCTAGATGAAATTTTGTTTAAAACCCCAAACCCTCAAAGCCGCCGACAGTTCACTTTTTCAGGATTTTCTTATTATTGCCCCTTGGGAAAAAAATTTTTTGTCAGTGAAAGCCTCCCGAAAACATGCCCGTTGGGGGGCTTGGGGGAGTGGACTGGGGAACGCTCTAGAGCTTTAAAACCCAATTTATGTGTTTGTCTGCCATTTGAGTTATTCTTCCTTTTGGATTTGCTTTCCTTTCATGCAGCAAAAGGGGCCTTTTACACGGAAATTTTAAAAATTTCCGGTTTTTTATAAAACCCGGTACTGCACGGTTTTGCCCCCGTCCCCCGGCCGCAAGGGGGGGGGGGTAAGTTTTCTCCCCCTTCACTTTTGAGATCGGAACCAGAGGGAAAGAATGTGCATGCTCAATCTTTTCAGGCGGCCCAAAAAAACCTTTTTTTTTGCTTTGGGGGAAACTTGGCACCCCACGGGTTTTCTATAGCACCCCTTTTCTGCTCATTTTCACCCCGGGGGGTTTTCTGGGGGGTTTGAAAAACCCGAAAACCCGCCTAAAAAAACCCGGGCCGGGAAAACCCTTGCCTTTGGGGCATCCCCCTAACTTTTTCCCAATGCCTGGACTTTTCAGGGAAAGAGTCTTATCACACTGCACTTGAGTCCTATTTAAGGGCAGTGGGTTTTTTAGTAGTGACAAAAAACCTTTTTGGCCCCAGTCAAAATTGCAGATTCTCTTTTTTAAACGGCAATGTGTTTTAAATTTTTTTCCCACCCGGGTTCTCTCCTGCTTGAAAGGGGTTATGTTCAGACAGGGGTAATGTCAGTCCGTATTTTGGCGCGTATTTGGCCTTAAATTTACGTCGAAGTAGGGGGCCCAACATTATGGAAAATTCATACTCTCATTGAGAGCTGATTCCTTTTCCCTTTCCCCCTAGGCACAATAAGCCCGGGGGAAAAAAAGGACAGGTCAATTGTTCCGGGCCCCCTTATGCGCGGGGATGAATAAACCAAAAAAAAAAAAAAAAAGGAAAAAAAAAAAAAAAATTAAAAACAAAACAAATACTATAGCTAAAAACTATGTCAAACACCGAAATCTACATTAAAAAAACAAATTTAACAAATTTTTTTTAAGCAAAAAAAAAAAAAAAGCAAAAAGTTAGCCAAAACCCTAAATAAAGAAAAAAACCTGTACCCAGGACCCCTCAAGAAATTATTTTAAAACACTGGCAAAAAAAAAGCAGCACACACATACAAAGTATTGGGTTTTTCCCCTACTGAATAAAAAGGGCCGTTTTAAACCGGGGTGCCATTTTATGAAGATTTCAGGACGGAATGAAATATAAATCTTGCACAACCCCATCCATTTTGAAAATTGCCATGTGTAGGGGAAAAAAAAAGGGGGGGATTTCAGGCTCTAATTTCCCTTTACAACAAAAACAAAAAATTTGATTTAAACCCTTTGTAACAAGGGGGTTTATGCAGACTCTTTTTCAAAACCTATAGGGACTTAAAAATGGTGTCGGGGTTGCTTTTTTAAAATTAACAATTTGTGCCCCGGTAATGAAAATGTCGGGAATAGCACTGCATAAATGGGGGTTTGTTATAAAAAGGATTTGTGCCATCAACAATATAATCCCCTACCCACGGCCCTGAGATTTCCAGTTATTTGGTTGGGTCTGACTGCGGGGGAACACCAACCAATCAAGAAAATGGGCAAACCTAAAACCCCCCCCCAATTTTGGGGGGGGACCAGAGCGGTGGTCTTGCTTGCACCCTCCCGTCAGGCCCGCTCTATCCACAGGTCATGGGACAAACAAAAAAAAAAAAAAAAAAAAAAAAAAAGTGTTAGGCTACCCACAGGGCATTAGACAAAAAAAAGTCACTGAAAAACAAAACCAAAAAAACGTTCAAAAAACTGATTTTTTTTGTCCACAGCCTCTAAAAAAGCTTCTAAAAAAAAACGCATTTTTTTTTGGACTTTTTGCTTTTTCTTTGCCTTTTTTTAACCCCTTTTTTTGCAAAAAAGAAAGGGGCTTTGCAAAGGTTTTTCGGGAAAAAAAAAAGTCCCAAATTAATGCCGGTGCTTTACAACATAAATTTTAAAAATTTTTTCTCCCCTGCTAGGTTTTTTTTTTGCAATTTTTTTAAATAGAAAAAAGTTCTGTAGTTTTCCATAGAACATGATTTTTCAAGCACCAATTTTTTAATCCCAAAAATATGTTTATTTTTTAGCTTCTAAAAAAGGTTTTTTATAATCAGTAAAGCAAAGGGGAAAAAAACATTCGTACATTCTAGAAAATTTTTTGGGAAAATGCTTTTGCTCAATTTAATAGCGTTTTAATTTGGGGCCATCTGGCACAATAAGTTTCTTTCTCACATCTATACCGATTTAACCAGAATGGAAACCTTCATTATCTTTTGAAACAGAAACCAAAAAGTAATTTGGGTTTTAAAATAGAAATTTTCCGTGGGGTTTTTGCATAAAAAAAAATGAGTTTTAAAAACAACTGATGTGGATCAACCGAAATTTTTGGTTTTGGGCTTAAAATACAACTAAAGTTTGAGGCCCTTAAAAGGGTTTTAAAAAAAATGTTTTTTTTATCTGAAAAAAATAATGGCATATCCCCAAAATTTAGTCCCCGCTGTACTCAGATATTCCATAGAAAAACCCGCACAAAACTGTAAACCCCCACAATTTTGCAAACCCAAAATGTTTTGGAACCCCTTTTCAAGATTGGGTGTTTGGGGCCTAAGGTGGGATAAGACATTAAAGGGGTTTTCTAACTACATTGCTTCATCTTACCTCAGTCCCGTTTTCTCAATTTATTTTTAAATTTAGGGGGGTTTTTTTACTGCTTCCCCCAAAGGGTTAGTGCAGCCAGGTTTTTTAGCTATAGCAAACAGGGTGACAGGAAAATAAAAAGGGGCTCAAAAAGGGCTGTAGCTATGGCGAATGAAAAGCTGAAGCACCCAACAAGAGGGGGGTCTCAGAAAAGGTAGGACACGGTTAAAGGACACATATTTTAAAGTGACTTGGTTTTTTTCAAGATCTTTAAAATAAAAAGTAATCCTTTTTAGGGGACAACCCCCTTTTAAGGGATATCCCGTGGGTCTTTTTTTTTCCAGAAAACACCCAAATTTTGCTCTTTTTTTGTGCCTGGTATTGGTGATTATTTCAATGCAAAGTAAATTGGGGCTGAACTCAATAACAAATTTGCAAAAGGACAGGGGGAGTTGGGGTTTGAATAAATTTGAAAAAAAATATATGTTTTTTCTTAATCTTGTACAAAACATTTTAAAAAAAATTAAATATCGGCTCCTCCCCCTTAAAAAAAAAAAATTTTAAAATCAAAAAAAAAAACCTTAAAGGGAAAACATTTGACTTTCAAAAATATGCCCAAAAAAAAATAAATTTTTCTGCAGCGAGTAAATAGTTTTTCATGATTAATCCCTTTCTACGAGGCAAAGCATTAAGAGGATCGCCCTAATGCAAAAAACTGGTTTTTTCAGAAATCAGAGAAAAAAAATTAAAAAGGGTGGCTTAATTTTCATTTCAAACAAGATAACAAAACATAATTGGGTTTTTTTAATCAGTTCAAAATAATAAAGCAAAAACCCTTTAAAAAAAAAAAACACCCAAATTTAAAATTGTAATAAAAAAACAAAAAAAAACAATTTTTTCTTAGAAAACTATTTTAACAGGGAAAAAAAAACCACTTAGCTGGATCTACACCAACAGACAAAAACCATCCAAAATTTTAAAGTTTTTGTCACCCCTTTTGGGCAAAAAACTGCAGGCCCGTTCGCTTTTTTTTTTTTTTTTTTCTTTTTTTCCGTCGGCCCTTTCACTTGAAATTTCATGGAAAAACTTAAAAAAATTTCTGTCTTTTAAAGGGGGGTTTTTCCAAAATCTCATTTATACCCTTTTGCATCCACCCTTTAGCTCTGTTTGCTCAGAAGGGGCCCGGGGTGATTTGTTTTAATTGCATATTATGTGACCCACCAGGAAAGGCATCACCCTAGTCCCAAAAAAAGGCTGTTTATGGAAAAACATTGTGAGAAGCTGAAGGTAATGTTTTTGTTTCACACCAGGGAAGGGGCCCCAGGGTTAAATTCTGCGGGAACCCCAAAAGGGGGTTTTTTTTTTTTTTCTTTATCAATTCACAGACCTTTATTGGGGGTTTCTTTTTTTTTTTTTATTTGCACTGTTTGAATAGTTATAATGAGTACAGAGGACGGGAAATAGAGTGACAAAAACCTGGGGTTTTTAACACGCAGTAGCTACCGAGAGGAAAGTGATGCCCGGGGCAAGGGCTGACCAGGATGAGGGGCCCTCAGCCCTTTGGGCGTAAACCCCTGGAAAAAGGCGTTAAAAAAAACAGATCACTAAAGGAGCAGCTAAAACAAAAACGGGGCCAAATTTTTAATAACAATAAAAAATAAAGGGGAAAAAAGTTTTTTATTTCATTGCAAGCTTCCACATCAAAATTTTTTTTTTGTGGCAAAAACCCCCTTTTAAAAAATGAAAATATTTACAGCCCATTCCCGGCTTCCAAAAAAAAAACCTTTAAAAACAGGGAGTCCTAAAGCTAAAGCCCGGCACAAATAAAAAAATTTAAAAATGTTAGACTAAAAACTTCATAAAAAGGGGTTTTAACTAAATTCACAAGGCATTCCCATGGGGAAAAAAAAAATTGGGCCCCCCACCAAAAGCAATAAACCCAAAAAAATAACAAAAGGCCCCGCAATAATTAAAGGGATGAATACCACTGCCGTATATCGGGGGGAAAACCCCAAAAAGTAGTGGGTTTGTTTTGGGAGAATGCACCAACTTAAATTGTTCCCAACAAAAAAAGGAAAAAATTTTTCTTCTACCGAGGGGCCCCCCTCATCCTCTTGGGGCCCCAAGCAAAATTTTCAGATACCCAAAGTTTAACTGTATTACTAAAACTCCACCAATGATATTTACGTCCATATCAAGGATCAGCAAATGCAGAAAATAAAAAGTATAAAACGTGGATTGAAAACAGGAAATTCTAATGGTTTATAAAAAAAAAAGGGGGAAGATTGAATTTACCCCTAAAGCATTTAAAAATCTGCCCAAAGTCTGTAAGGAAGTTTTCAATTTTTAAAGGGCCCTTGTCTAGAGCAAAAAAAAAGGAAAAAAAAAAAAGTTTAAAAAATATAAATCTAATGTCATACAATTTTTTTGTGGGGTTCCTGCAGTTCTAAAATTAGCTGTTTTTTGGGGGGAAACAGTAGTCTGAACAGTGGGCCCGGGGGAAAAGCTTTATGTCAAACCTGGAGATTATGTGACCCGGGGTTTAGGCTTTTGTTCACACGCTTTTTTTTTTGGGTCCGTTTAAAAAGGGTCCAACAATGGTTCAGTATGATATACATTGCTTTTTAGTGAGAAAAACGGGGAACGCCGTTCCCACGAAGAATGCCGATGCGCTTTTTTAAAAGGGTTTCCCCCTCGTTTTGCGGATCCTTTCCCGAGAAATGACATGAAAAATTGTTTTCGTTTTACCCCAAAACAGTCCCCATAGGAAACAATGGGGTTTTGGGTTTTGGGGTGCAGAAAGCGGGTCCCAAAGCGCAAAAGACATTTTTGGTTTTTAAACTTTTGGGTCCGCTTTTTTGCATCCCAAAAGCGCTTTGGCTTCTGCCCCAAAATGGGAGACTGATTTTGTGGCCCTTCCAAGTCGGGGGGCGCTCCAGAGAGATGGGGGGGCTCCCTGCGGCGGCGCCCCCAGGAAGGGTGCGTGGGTCCATGTTTGGCGGCGCTCCAGAAGATGCGTTGGGGGTCATTTTTCGGCGGCGCTCCAGAGGAGGGTGGTTTCCCTGTCGGGGGCGCTCCAGAGGGTGGGTGGCCCCCATGTCGGGGGCGCTCCAGAAGGGTGGGTGGGGTCCCTGTCGGCCCGGGGCTCCCGAGGAATGGGTGGCTCCTTTCGGGGGCGCCCCCAGAGGAGGGGTGGCTCCATGCGGCGGGCTCCAGAGAGATGGGTGGCTCCATGCGGCGGCGCCCAGAGAGTGGGTGGCTCCATGTCGGCGGCGCTCCAGAGTGGGTGGCTCCAGTCGGCGGGGGCCCAGAGAGATGCGTGGCTCCATGTGGGCGGCGCTCCAAAGAGCGTGGCCCATGTGGGCGGCGCTCCAAGAGTTTCGGGGCCCCATGTCGGCGGCGCTCCAGAGAATGCGGGGTCCATGTCGGCGGGCTCCAGAGAGATCGTGGCTCCATGTGGGCGGCGCCCCCAAAGATGCGGGCCCATGTGGGGCCGCCCCAGAAGACGTGGCCCCAAAGTCGGCGGCGCCCAGGAGATGCGGGGCCCATGTCGGGGGCGCTCCAAGAGATGCGTGGCTCCATTGGGCGGCGCTCCAGAGATGCGTGGCTCCATGTCGGGGGCGCCCCCAGAGAGTTTGCGGGGCTCCATGTCGGCGGCGCCCAAGAGATGGTGGCTCCAGTCGGGGCGTCCGGGAAAGATCGTGGCTCCATGTGGGGCGCTCCAAGAGTTGGGGGGCTCCTGTCGGCGGCGCCCCAAAGAGAGGGGTGCTCCATTGGGCCGCTCCAGAGAGAGGGGTGGCTCATGTCGGCGGGCCTCCAGAGAGAGGGGGTGGCCCCATGCGGCGGCGCTCCAGAGAGAGGGGTGGTCCGGGGGGGCGCCCCCAAGAGATCTTGGCTCCATGTCGCGGCGCTCCAAAGATGCGGGGGGCTCCATGTCGGCGGCGCCCCAGAGAGATGCTGGCTTCCATTCAGCGGCGCTCAGGAGATCGGGCTCCTGTCCGGCCGCTCCAGATGATGCGGGGCTCCATGCGGGGGCGCTCCAGAAGATCGTGGCCCCATGTCGGCGCGCTCCAAGAGATGCGTGGCTCCATGCAGGGGCGCTCCAGAGAGATGCGTGGCTCCATTCACGGCGCTCCGAGAGAGCGTGGGCTCCTGTCAGCGGCGCTCCAGAGAGATCGGGGCTCCATGCCCAGGGCGCCCCAGAGGATCGGGCTCCATGCAGCGGCGCTCCAAAAGAATGCGTGGCTCCATGTCAGCGGCGCTCCAAAGATGCTTGGCTCCAGTCGGCGGCGCTCCAGAGGATCGTGGCTCCATTTTTCCCGGCGCTCCAGAGAGATGGTGGCTCCATGTCAGTGGCCCCAAGAGATCGTGCCCCATGTCACGGCGCCCCAGAGAGAGGGGTGTCCCGGGTTGAAAGGGGGCATTAAAAACCCAATCCAAAAAGGCCCGAAAACGCATGTAAAAAGCAAACAAAACGGTAAAAAAAGAAACAGCTTTTGCGTTTTTGGGGATCCCTTTTTGGATGCAGTTTTCAGTGGTAAAATGGATCCGAAAACGGATCAAAAAAGACGTTTTAAACACACCCTTTAGGCTAGGTTCACACGGTTAAAGCAGGGTTTAAAATTACGCCCCGAAATTTCGCCATGTGGCCAGGGGCGGGACGGGGGGCCCGGCCCCCTCCCGACCCATAACTGATTACGCCGCTGGTAATTCAAAAGCCCCACTTATCCCCCCCTCAGAGAATTCGCCACGCAAGAGGAGACAAATTTCCATGTTCTCTATGAGAACGGGATTCCCGTAAGACTGGACGTTTTTCCAGCTGTAATTTGCGCAGACAGGCACAATTGGGGACTAAATACGTCCAATTTTCATCTGGTAAAACACACCCTTAGTCTTTTCAGGGCATTGAAGTTTAACCCCCCTTCGGGTTCTGTTTTTGTCCCTCCAACAAGAAGGAACCAGGAAGTATGCACCAAGACTAAAGGGAGGGGGAAAATTCAAGGGGGTTTTGTCTTTTTTCTGGGCAAAAGAATAAGGCCATTTTCACCCCCGGGCTTAACTGCGGGACGTAATTACCCCCCGAAATTTAAACCCCTGTGGAGGGGGGGGAGGGAGCGGGGGGCCGGCCTTCGCCGGCCCATAACAATCACTGCTAGGGGCGCGTTACGCCACTGAAAGTGACATGTCAATTATCCCCCCGCCCGGGCGGATTCGCCGGGCAGGGGAGAAGTAATCCTAGTTCTCTGGAACTGGGGTTTAACCGAAATAAATGGGCCTTTTTCACCCCGAATTTTTCGCACTTCGGCGCAATTTACGGCCCGAAAAACGGCCCTTTTTTAAGCCGTGTGAACATGGCCAACCTTTTTCTAACAAAAAAAAAAAAGCCTGCTTGGTTGCGAAAAGGGGCTACATGCAGCACACAAAAGCACAAATTAGCATAAAGCCACTCCAGATGAATAAAGTAAATGTTTAAATCATCTTACCTGTAAAGTACCGTTTAAAAATACTAGAAATAGGTAAAGAATTTCCTTAGGTAATACTTCCCTTTTCAGAAAAAACAATACCAAAAGGAATTGCAACCTAAACTGTCCATATGTACAAAAATGTCATTGATCTGTTATACTATCCTTCATGTTTAAACGTGTAGTTTACACGTTGGTATTATCTTTACCCTTTACTGACATGTTAAAAACTTTCTAGAACAGTAAAGGAAAATGGACTTTTCACTCCGATTCTCACCCCCACACCGAGATCACGTATTGCTCATCAGTTACCATGGCATCTGGAAGCCTAATGTTAAAGGGGGTTCTCTCACTAAGTGTGAGGATGTGCAGTCCAAGCCTCTCCCTTCCTGGTTTTCTCATTAAGCTGTTTCATTGAGTCACAAGCAGGTTTACAGTTACTCAGACTGAGGGTGGTTCTATAGCAGTGATTAGCATATTAAGCTTCTCTGTAACTAGCTGAGCCATTACACTGACAGATGTTGGGAAAGCTAATCTTCCGTAAACTAAAGGTACATGTGCTGTGAGGACTAAAAATTGCTTGTCTAATCTTGTTAGAGATAATCTGTTTACTTTGGACTGTGGGAGTGAACTCCGCCCGTCCATGGTAACGTCACTCCCTGCTCTCTCCTATAATCAGGTAACAGAGATATGGTCAGGTAAGCATAAAACCAGTGTGCACTCAGGGCAAATAAAATCTATTTTATCTCATGACTAAAGTAAAAATTTATTGATCAATGTATTTAGAAAAAGTCTGTTAAAAGTATAAAAAAAAAAAAAAATGTACAAAATATTGAACGTTCAAAACACCACTCTCACCACTTATTTAAAAAAATAAAATAAAACGTTACACATAATTGGTATCATCGCATCTGTAAAAGTCTGATCTATTAAAATAAAACATAATTTATCCTGTACACTAAACACCATAGAAGAAAAGAAACTCCAAATGCCAAAATTGCATTTTAGGTTACTTGGAATAAAAATTGCATCTATCCCAAAATGGTACCAATAAAAACTATACTTCAGCCCGCAGAAACTGAGCCCTAACTCAGACCCATATGTGTTTAAGAAAAAAAAACTGGTTGAAGAAAATGGCGCTGCCACAGAAATTTAAGTGAATTATTTTATTAATTTTTTTTTTTTTAAGTACTAAACCATAACGAAAACCCTACATTTAGAATCAACGGAATTGTATCAGCCTGCAGAATACAGACAACAGATAATTTTTTATCAAAGAGTGAATGCCATAAAAACAAAACCCCTGCAAAAGTAGTGCAAGTATGTTTTTTTTTTTTTTTATAAAACAAAATGAAGAGGCAACAAATGATGACCATGCAGCGGGAAGGGGTTAATACTCAAACCAATACGACTCATTATAAACATTAGACAAACATGACATATATTTTCTCTGACATCTTGTTTTGGAGGAACAAGAGTTGCATGATCCCTTATTGCTCTGGCAGAATAAATGGTGCCATAAGTGTGGTACTGGTGTCAGCATCTAGCAAGATAGAAAAATGCCAGGCCCCACTGCTGCTCTGCATTTACACCTGTGTAGTCTTTCTTACATAGGATAGCAGTAAAACTACCCAGGGCTCTACAATGTTATTATATCCCATGTAGGATCTCAAACATGGGAAAGTGTATTTAATTAGTTCTTCAACCTCTTCTTGTACCATGACCCTGCTCAAACTCCAACTCAGGACCAGCTGTATGGTGGGCTGAAATACTAAGGGCATGTCCCCACGGCAAGGGTTTTCGGCCGGTTCGCGGTTTTTCAGGCGGTCTGAAAAACCGTCCGAAAATGAGCACATTTGTGCTCAATGTAAAACCCATGCAGTAGTCCCCACTGCACGGGTTTTCCGCCCGTGGGCCGCTCAAAAGCCATTGAGCATGTTCATTCTTCCGTCCGGGTTCCGGACGGAATATGAACACCTCAATGGGAGGGCTCTTCTCCGCTCAACGTGGAGAAAAGCCCGCCACCCCCGTGGGGAAGGCCGCAAAACTGGACAAATACCGGCCAGGTAAACCGACCGGTATTTGTCCACTGCCGTGTGAACGCACCCTAACAATGAGTCCCAGGCTGTCCTGCTGTATAATAGTTCATTTTTTTAATCTCAGGATTTTTTCACAGCCATAATGTAGTAGAATATAAACCTCTGCAAGTGTATTCTAGTTAGATAAACAAGCAGAAAAGTAAAAGTTTTTTCTGGATAACATAACATTACTAAAATGTAAACAAAGCATAATTACAACAAACATTTCAATGTACTACATTAAATAAACATCGCGACTTATTCACCAGCCTGGGTAACTTAAAGAACCCATGCACTACAGTGCACATAATGCTGAATGTGATTGATCAATTTAGATACAAAATGTCACTTTTTGCACTTAATCAAAATTAAAGGGGTTTTCTCGCTACAAAGATAATAATATCTGTAATGATGGGGACAGTAAAAATAAGCACTTTTGCAATTGGTTTGTATTACCTAAATCATTTAGTATAGCAGCTATGAGCCAACCTGTGTGTATCTAGCTAGAGCCATTTCTGCAGCCTGAGGTCAGACCACACCCCCTTTTCTGTGATTGGCTGCCTGGTATTTGGTTTAACCCGGGTCGTTACATGCTCCCTGTGCCATAATTGGATGCCTGCACTCTTTCCTCTGAGCTGTGTAAAAACGAAACTCAAAGTGGCTTTCTGTGCTGTTTGTGTTCTCGTGGTCTTTCAATCTCTCTGAGCGGTATAATATAGCTGCCTGAACTCCTTTGTGCTCCTCTCCCAGTGACAAACTGGGG
>JAODAL010081474.1:0-11895 GCA_025379985.1 Phyllomedusa bahiana | reverse complement strand
AAAGTATTTTATGTTATATGGTTAATATGGCAGCCTTCGCACCCCCTGCTACAGGCGTTAATTTACTATAAAATAGGGTAAAAAAATAATATGCTTTTAAAAAACTGAGCTTTTTGGGGGGGCAAAAAAGACGCCGGACTTCAAAAAAACTTTTTAAAAAGTTATAGGGAAAATTTTATGGGTTTTTTTGGGAAAACCCACTGACACGCAGTGATTGGGAAAAAAGAATTGAAAAAAAAGTCCTATCAGGGGTTTCCTTGGGGAAAAAAAAAGGGTTGGAAAAAAAAATTTTTTTTTTAATTGAAGATCACAGAACACATGAGTGCAAAAGTCTTCCTTTTAAAAACCCTCCCCTCCTCCCTGTAAAACCCCCCCCCCCTGCAGTGATTGCAATAGAACTGAAAACACGGGGACAATTTAAATTTTATCAGAGGTCTCCCGGGCCCCGCCCCCTCGCCCCCCCCGGGCAGTGACAAATAGTAGATACCCTTTAAAATTAAAAACTTTCTTAAATAAATAAAAAGTGAAAATTTTTTAAATCTAACTCTATTCTAAGGGTTAGGTAGATGGATGGTTTTTTGGTAAAAGAAGAGACTTTTTAAAATCAAAAGCTGTTAGAACAGCTATTGGTTTAAGCAGAGAGACACGTCCTGCTTGGAAGTTGATAGCCCGAGTTGAGCTCAAACAGGAAATGCAGTTGCATAAAAAAAAGGGCAAGTTTTTGCACCCAATGAGATCCAAAACCCCCGGCAAAGTGGTGACGTTGACTTCCCTAAAACCCCCCCCTTCCCTCGGAGTGATTGGCGGGCCCGCCAAAAAAAAAGGGGAAACGCTGAAAATGGTGTGATAGTAATAGATTATTTTGAAAGATTGTCCCCAAAAACTATTAAAGGTGACCCGGGAAAAATTTTCCCAGATAACCCAAAAAAACCGTCCCGATTTCAACTTTTGCTGATATCCCCAAATCCCTACAAAAAGAAAAACATGGGGGCCCCCTGGGAAAAGCAGTTATATTCCCCAAAAAACAGAAAGGGACTGAGGAATTCTAATTTTTTTAAGCCTTGATTTTTTAAGACCGGCCGGTCAAAAAGGGGATTTGCAGAAGAAAACAGGTTTTTTTTCCCGTTTAAATTTGGGGGCCCCAAATTTTTTTAAACGGGATGAAAAGGGAAGTTTGTAACGTATGTGATTTTTTGTGCCAGATGCAAGCTGGAGGAGGTGTGGGGCCTCCTCCTGTTTTGAAAACCTGTTCCTTTTTTCCCTCCCCAACCCCCTCCCTTTCCCTCACACTCTTCTCCTTTGAGGGCACTCTGCCCGTTTCCTACCCCCCTCTGACCTCCAAGTGGCTGTTGTTCCGACCGCCGGCCCCTGCCCTGCCTTTGGACCACTTTGTTCTGGTTCCCCATTTCTTTAAACCAAAATTTTTCCCCCACTATTTCATGGGAGACTTAAAAACACCCCAAAATCGACACCCCCCACTCTGCTTCCAAAAAAACTCCTCTAACTTGTTTCCCCCTTTGGGACCTCTCCCAGTGGACCTGGGAAACCCAACCCACAAAGATGGACACACAGGGAAACCTCATCTTCACCCCCCTTCCCCCCTTATTTTGATTCTCAAACTCCCCCCACCCCATATCTGACCCCCAAACCCCCCTTACCTTCTCTCCCAAATCACCACCCCACCTGCTCCCTGTTTCATATCCAGTAGGACCACGCAGGAATCTAAAAAACCCTAAAACCCCTCACCCCATCCTAAACTCCCTTGTACCTTTTTCCCATTCTCCTATTCACTGCCCCAGACAAGGGGCCACCCCCTTTTTTAAAACCCTTTTACAATCCCCCACTCCCCTTGACTCAGTCGCCCCTCTCACCCCACAACAAAAACCCCTTTTAAAATAAAACAGAAAAACCCTGGCACACATCTCCAAAACAGTGAGGCTTTGCTTCCAGGCTAAAAACCCCCGCGGGAAAAAGAAAAATTAAACCACTGATGATTTTCCCTTTTACAAACACTCACTGCAGACTTTTAAAAGCCCGAAACCCCGCCTCCCCCCAAAAAACAGGATATTTGCCACTCTATTATCCTCCCTGTCTCATAACCCCAGGAAAATTATTAAAAACCCTTTTTAACTCTCTTCTCCTGCCCCAAATACACCCCCTCCCCCCTCCTTTAGCAGATGACTTTGCCTTTCCCCCTTCCTCCGGGAAGTTTAAACCCAAAATCAGGAAAGCTTCACCCCGCAGTCCCCCCCACCCTCCCCCCCCCTTTAAAAACCCTGCTCTTCTGCCTTAACTTGCTTCGCCACGGTCACTCAGACAAGCTCTCCTTCTACTGTCCAAACCCAAACCTAAATCCCTGTAATTCTTGATCCCATTTGCCATCCCCCCCTCACCCCAGACCTCAGTGCTTCTATCACCCCTTTGCCTCACCCATTTTTCCCAACCTATCGATAACCTTGGCATCTTCCCTTCCCCCTTTTTAAAAATGCTACTATCACTCCAAACCCTTTAAAAAAAAAACAACCCTTGCCCCCGTTCTCTGCCCCCAACTATCGCCCCAATTCCTGCCCCCTTTTGTTTCCCCAAAACTCCCTTGAGCGCACCGTCTATTTCAGCTGTCCCCCCAAACTCTCCAAAACTTTTTCCCTTTAAACCCGTTACAATTTTTTTGGTTTTCGACCCCCCCCTTTTAACAAAAACCGCCCAAAACCCCAAAAGTCACTAATGACCTAGAAAACTGTAAACCCTCATCCCCACTATTTCTGTGCTCTTTCTCTTAGACCTGTCCTCTGCCTTTTGACACTGTGGGGACCATTCCCCCCTTTTGCTTCAAATCCTCTCCCCCCTTTCGGAAATTCACAGACTTGGCTTTTCCCTGGATCTCCTCTTTACCTCTCTGTTTCGGATTTTGGGGTCTCTCTTTTCTCGTTTCCCCTCCCCCCCCGGGGCCTCTCTTGTTGGGGGTCCCCCAAGGGCCCAGTCCGGGGGCCCCCCCTATCTTCTCTATCTACATCTCGGCCCGGGGTCAGCTCATACCCTCACACGGTTTTTTCCCAAAAGTATTGCTGCCCGGATCCCCAAAATTTCCCCAATCCCCGGGCCCCCGATGCCCCTTCTTACTCTCCCGGATCCCTGATGTCTGCCCTTCATTTCCTATTCTTCTCATCACGTCCCCTTTAAAAACAAAATGTAGGGGGAAAACAGAAACTCTTTCTTCTTTCCCCCTTTCCAACTCTCCCCCGGGCCCTGATTTCTCTATTAAAATTTTCAACGGCTTACACTCTCACCTGTTCCGCAATTTCCGCGTCTTGGGGAAAATCCTAGACTCCGCTTTTTCTTTAAAACCCAAACACCCAAAAACCCTCGCCTCTGCCTGCCGCCCCCCCCTAAAAAACCCATCTCTCGCTTTCCCGCTCATTCCTCAACTATGACACCAAAAAAATGCGGGGGCCCCACTGCCCTTGTCATCTCCCGCCTAGATCTGCAACTTCCTTCTCTGTGGCCTCCCAGCTAGCACCCTCCCCTCCCTCCAAATCCATTTCCCTTTAAATCTGCCGCCCGTTTTATCCCCCCTCCTCCTCGGGGTACTTTCCCCTGCCTCTCCCCCCTGCCAAACCCTTTCCCCTGGCTTCCCCTTGCCCCGCGAATTAAATTTTTAAGCTACTAACCATGCTACAAGGGCTTTCATGACCTCTCTCCTCCATTACAATTTTGCCCAAAAAATTTTCCCGGATCTCCCCTCACGCAACTTTGCTTCCCCCCACAGGACCTTTTTCTCTGCTCCCCCCTTTTCGTTTCCCCACACAAAACCCTTCCAAGACTTTTTTCTCGTGCTTCCCCCCACTCTGGAAATCACTGACCCAAAAAAATCAGACTCTCCCCCCCTCTCACCCGCTTAAAAGCAACCCGGGAAAACCCCTTTCTTCAGGCTTGCCTACAACCTTCACTAAACTTGTCAATACTTTCCCCCCCCCTACATGTCTGCCCTCCCCCTCCTTTTCTCTTTCCCCCCTTTTTAAAATTGTAAAGCCCTCGCGGGTAGGGTCCTCTCTCTCTCTTTCGTGCCAATTGTCATTGTTCACTTAAACTTTGTACTCTTTGACCCTTTTGTATTGTATTTTTAACCCCTCGATTTTTCAGCGCCCCGGAAAACAATGGCGCTTTAAAATTTAAAAAATAAAAAATTTAAAAATGAAAAAACTCCACGTTTTTTCACCACGGGTTTTTTTAAACCCTTTTCCCATCCCTTCCCCCGTCCTTTGGGGGGTTTTATTTCCCTGGGCTTTATCGTAGCTCTACCCACCTCTAAGGGGGAAAAAAACAATTTTTGTGTTGTTTTACGGTCACCCAAAGGGTGCACATTTCATTCCCCTAAAGGCCCCTGTGACTTCCCTATTTCAGAATTTTGGGTTTTTTTTCCCTGGAGTTCCTGGGTGAAGTTAATCTCGGACGGGGGGTTTCAGTTTGGGATCAAAATTTTGGGGAGTTTTGCTCAAACACTTTTTAGATTTATATTAATCATCAAACCCCCTTTCACCCAAAATTAATTTGGGCAGACTGAACGAAAAAACAGACTCTGGAACGTACCTGTGATGCATATTTGTCACAAGATGATTGGGTTGGTTGCTCTTGTGGTGGAAATTTTCGTACAGTTAAATCCCAAAATGCCCCACCAAAACAACCCCTTTTTTCCCAAAAATTTGGGGGAATATCCAAAAAGTCTTTTAAGTTTTTCCCGGTGTTCCACATATTCCCGCTTATCGTGGAAAGGAAACCGGGGCACTCAGCAAAAATTTTGAAAATACCCAAAGGAAAAAACAGAGGGAAAGGGCCAAAAAAAAATTACAAAACGATTTGGGAGATAAAAGCGTAGGCCCGCACCAAAATTTCAAAGTGGGGGATAAGGTATGGCCTTTTTCCCCAGAAAAATTTGAAAAATTTTAAAGGTTTTCCCTTTACCAAAAATGGGACAGAAATTTTTCGGCCCTAAAAAGATCATCAGGATTAAAATTTGTCCCCCGAGCTGTTCGGCTCCCAAAATCCCACGATCTATGAAGATTCATCCTGTTTTTCATGTGTCCCCACTAAAGCCTTTCGTGTTCCCAAAAACCCCCTTTTCCCGGACGTGTTCCTCTTCCTTCCGATGCAGTTTAAGTTTGGGAAAAGTTTGGGTTGTTCCACGTTTTACGCGGCTAAAAGGGGCATACTCCATGGGGGGGCCCGGAGGCCGGGCCGGGGCCCCCTAGAATGCATTAATTTCGGGGCGTATTGCCGGGAAAAAAATTGGGCAGTCATTATCCCCCCCCCGCGTAAGTCCCGATCCCTATTGTAGGGGGAGGGAAAAGGGGACGTAATCCCCCTAGTTCCTTGAGAGCTTTTGGATTACCCTAATTATGGGGCACATTTCCCCCCGTTTTTAAAAAGCAGGGGGCGGCGAAAAGCGCCCCAAAAAGGCCCCTTTTTGAACATACCCTTTGGTTTTAGAAACAAATCATGGACTTAGAATTTTTAGGAACAGCTAAAACCTCATTAAGTGGGCAAGGGGTTTTGGGACCCCGAAGGGGAAAAAATTTGTGGGGGAAAAAATTTTGAGAACATTGATGCTCTCCCACTAATCAAAAAAATTTTGTTTAGACATTCGGGGAGACTGAGTTTAGGTTTTTCTTTCCCGAGGGCCCTTGTTTGAGGTGAGAGAATGCAGGAATTTTCCCCGCTATGCCTTTTTAGTTTTTAAACTGGT
Source organism: Phyllomedusa bahiana (assembly GCA_025379985.1). NCBI lineage: Eukaryota > Metazoa > Chordata > Amphibia > Anura > Hylidae > Phyllomedusa > Phyllomedusa bahiana. The sequence goes on along the minus strand of JAODAL010081474.1, from coordinate 6,155 downwards.
TTTTCCCTTTTTAAATTTGCCCTCAGTCAAAATGGTGGACCGTGTTTTCAGGGTTGGGGCCATTTCCGGGTTTTCCCATATAAACTTCTCAAGGGCCCCGTTAATTAAATTTCTTGAGTAAATTTTGTTTTAGCTCCCGCTTGCAGTCCTCTCGCCTTGCAACTTGCTTTTTCCCGGGTTTTTTCCTCCCCCTTGCCCGGTTTTTTCCCGCAAAATCCTGGAATGACCGCTAGTTTGGTTCTCCTTTCCCGATTTTTGTTTTTTGGGCTTGTTTTCATTTCTGCTGCCTCCCTTTCAAAGGGTTTCCCGCACCCTTTTTTGTTTAGGCCCCTTTTCCCCCCCATTGGATTCCAGCGTAAATTTACTAGTTAAATTTTGACCACAATCATAGAAAAGCTCATGCTATAAAAAGAGGTTTGCAGTGAATGAGTGGGGAAAAATAAAAACTACACAAAAAACCCCCTTAGGGTTTATACATGTAGGGGAGTTAATTAAAAATTTTTACCAATGTGTTGATGTTATAATTTTGTTCATTTCAAAAGATAGAAACAGTTTTTCCGCTTGTTTACACAGTTGTCTTTAGGGAATGGCCCGGGCTGGTTACATAAAATCCCTCTGTTTCCTTAAACAGTAGGATAGAAGCTTGTTTCTCAGTATATGCACTTACCTTTCTACTAAGAAAAAACTTTAACGTTTAGGGCTTGCCCCCACGGCACAGGTTTTCAACCGGTTTTACAGACTTTTTTCAGATTTGAAAGCCATCTGTTTTTAAAGGCTGTCAACCCCCTTTCATGGACTTTTAAAGGAAAAACCATGCAGCAGTCCCCAATGCACGGATTTTTTGGCCCCCGGACGGTTTTTAGACCGCCCGCGGGTTTGAAAAAATACACATGTTTATTTTCTGCCCCTTTTTTGGGCGGAAAATGAAAATTTTCGGGTTTGAAGGGATAGGGGGTTTAAGCCGCCCCCGGTGCCAAAAAAAGACCAATTTCCCATCGTGATTTCCTTACCGGTATTCGGTCTGTGCCGTGTAAACCAAGCCTCAGTTACTGACTTGGGGGGCCCCCTTGTGCCATCCTTTTAGATTGCAGAGCCAAAATTTAAAAGTGCAGGTACATCAAAAAATTTGTTACTGGTAGCTAACAGTTTTTTTTTGGCAGCATGCAAGTTTTTTTTTCTCTTAATGAAATTTTCCCTTTCTTGGGGCCATTTTAGCTCTGCTAGCTCCCAGTTATAGCCGGACATCCCGCTTGGGGCAGTGTCCCTTGTTTTAAAAAAAACCCCCACTTCATAAAGTCCCCCGTTTAAGGTTTTAGTTAGGAAGAGGAACTAGCAGAGCTGAAATTGCAGTCACTGCTGTAGACCTGCCCACAGCTTGCACAGGGAAATGGACCCCAAAAAGGCTTTTGAAAAAAATGGAAAAAGCTTGATGGGGCAAACCCCCTTTTAAAAAAATTGTAAATTATATAAATGGAGTTCTTGGGGTTTTTGGGGATTTTGGGTTTTTTTAAAAAGCCAAAAAGGGAAAAGGGAATAGAGAAATGATACTTAAATGATATTATAAAAAATGCATTTAAAAATTCGTTTTTTTTGAGGAGATATCAAAATTAATTTTTAAACCATACCCAAATGATTACCCAAAAAGATTTTCAAAACCCCAAAAAAAATTTCATTTTGTTCCCTTTGCTATTTTAAATTTTAGAAGGGGCCCCTTTTTCACCCCAAGGGTAACAGAAAAGGAAACAGAAAACCCGTTTTTCCCATAAGTCTGTATATGGAATGAAGACATCTTGTAAGTGTATGAGTGTCATGAACTGTTAAAAATGTTTGCTGAGTTATTAAGTTGTATTGTAAAAAGTAGTTGAAGAGGTTTTGAAAAATGTACACTGTATTGTAATAATATGTAAATATAATAATGTATTTGTTTTAGGTGTCCCTTTTTATTTGTTTTCTTTTTTTATTGGGGATGATGTTTAAAAAGGGGCAAAAAAGCTGGTTTTTAAAAATAAAAAATCTAAAAATTTTTTGTCCCTTTCTTTTAAATTAGCTGCAATTTCTCTAATACTATTTTTTCGCTTCTTTAGTTGGGCTGATGCTCAGACTCAGATCCAAAACATTGCTGTTTCCTTTGACCAAGAGGCTTCAGCTATCCTGATGGCACGATTGGCTGTGTATAGAGCCGAGACTGAAGAAGGGCCAGATGTTTTGAGGTGGCTGGATCGGCAGCTTATTCGACTGGTGAGATAACATTTAGAAAAAAATATGGGTTTATTGATGCAACGGTTTATCAGGTATCCACATTTTTATGTTCCTAAACTGGAGGGAAATACAGTATAAATTTCATAAATTCAAATTGTGTAAACCAACTGAAGGGAACTATACTGTAAGCCAACTGCATTTTAGGCACCATTAGACACTACTATTTATTCACATTGGTTTGAGAGGCATTTTTCAAAATAAGCAGTTGAATTAAGTTATATGTTGTAGCCAATATAATAAATAAATCCACACTTTAAAAATGATAAAGTAAGAAATCTCAAAGCAAATAACTAGTACAATTCATCCAAAGAACAATACATAAAATGTGTTGCTGCATTAAAATAAATGTTAAGACGAAAAAGAGCAGATGAGGCCTTATGTAGTATGTTGTGGGAACAATAATATGCTCTATAGACCCGTAACAGTTCCACACTATCATTGCAACCCAGCACAAAAAATAGCACTATAAAATATTTAGCAGTCCGGTCAGCACTCTCCATTCACAACTTAGGCCATGTTCACACGGCTTAAAACTGGACCTATTTCAGTCCGTAATTACGCGCCGGAGTGCGCAAATTACGGGCTGAAAACGTCCCAGTCATTACGGTAATCCACAGTTCTCATAGAGAACTAGGGAGTACGTCTCCTCTCCTCTGCTCGGCGGATACGCCGAGGGGGGAGATATTTGACATGTGAATTACCAGCGGCGTATACGCGCCGCTGGTAATACAAGTCTATGGGCCGACGAGGTGCCGGCCCCCCGCTCCCGCCCCTGGCCACACGGCGTAATTGTGGGGCGTAATTACGCCCTGCAAATACACCGTGTGAACCTAGCCTTAAAGGTCATGATTACAGGAAGTGGACATATTAGTACATGAATCCCTTAACGACATTTGACGTACCCATATGTCAAGGTCGGGTAGGGGTTCCCACAAATTGACGTATGGGTACATCATGGCGATCTTGCGAGCTCACAAGCGGAGCTTGCAAGATCGCGGCATGGGACCAGTGGTATGTTACCGCTGGCATCATGACGCATCCTCACTCCGGCCACGGGTGATTAACCCTTTGATGTCACAACCTATCATGGTCGTGACATTAAAGCTGCTGGCAGGAGGAGTAAGCCCCTCCTGCCTGCGATCGGCGCAGCAAGCGGCGGAGATGCGCTCACTGGTCTCCTTACCCGATCGCCCGGATGCTTTCTGAAAGCATCCGGATCGTCCGGTGACGATCATTGTGGGCATGGTGACTGTCAATCACCATGGAGACCACTACACAGCAGTAATGCTGTGTGCAGGTCTCCCCTTTTTGAATAAGTGTTTTTATTGTGTAAAAGCAGTAAAGCGTAAAAAAATATATAAATTGTGTATCGCTGTAATCGTATCGACCTGCTGAGTACAGCTAGGATGTCATTGATACGACACAGTGACTGCTGTAAAAAATTAAAAAAAACACTACCAGGATTGCTGTATTTTGTTCAAAATGCCTCACAAAATGTGATCAAATCGTCATATGAACCACATAACGGTACCAATGAAAACCAACTCATCATGCAAAAAACAAGCCCTTAATCAGCTCCATATACAAAAAAATAAAAAAGTTATGGCTGTCAGACTATGACAACATAAAAATGCAATTTTTTATTAACTAATTTATATTGTTTAAAAGCAATAAAACCTAAAAAACTCTATAAAATTTATTTCATTGCAATTGTACTGAACCACATAGTAAAGTTACCCTGTCATTTATCCCGTACGGTGAACGCTGTAAAAATGAAGCCCAAAAAACAATGGTAGAACTGCGTTTTTTCCACCCCTTTTCATGGCCCAACGCTAAAAAAGCTATGGAACACGTGTGCACCCAAAATGCACAATACACCCCTAGATGAGTTCCATTCATGGTGTTGAATCCAAAATGGGGCAACTTCTGGAAGGTTTCACCAAATCTGCGTTCCAAAAACCAAATAGCGCTCCCATCCTTGTACTCCCTGCCATGTGCCCAAACAGCAGTATACACTCACATGTAGGGTATTGCTGAACTTGGAAGAGTTTGTGGTGCTTTTTTTCCAGGATTCCATGTAAAAATTTAACATTTTCTGCTAAAATTGCAGATTATTGGAAAACATTTTTTTTTTCATTTTCACAGCTTAACGCTAAAACAAATTGTGAAACACCTGTGGGGGTCGATATACTCACTAAACCCCCGGATATATTCCTTAAGGGGTGTAATTTACAATATGGGGTATTTTTAGGGGAGTTTATTAAGTTTTTGCCGGTTAGGGCATCTGCAAACCTGAAATGGCGCCTAAATAAAATTGTAATGAAAATGGGACCCCATAGTCTTAGGTTTCTCCTTCTATTCTGGGGCTTGTGGTTGAGCCAAATATGCACTAGGGCCACATATTTGGGATATCTCTGAAAAACGGCAAGAATCTGTGGAATTGAGGTTGAGTTGCATTTACCTGGTCACATCTACTGTGTTCCAGTGAATAATTAATAAAAATTGAAAATCTGCAAAAAAAAAGTTACATTTTGAAATTTCTGATCCACTTTGCTTTAATTTCTGTGAAATATCTAAAGGGGTAACAAACTTCCTAAATGCTTTTTTAAATACTTTAAGGGGTGTAGTTTCTTACATGGAATGATGTATGGGGGTATCTAACATTCAGACCCCTAAAAGCCACATCAGAACTGGACTGGTCCCTAAAATAATCTATTTAGCAAATTTTCTTGAAAATTTGAGAAATGGCTACTAAATTTCTAAGCTCCCTAATGTGGTAAAAAAAAAAAAAATTAAAAAAATGCCAACCTACAGTGGACTTATGGTAGATGTTAATTATAAACTATTTTGAGTGGAATAACTGTCTTACACACAGAAATCTTTGAACTTTGAAAATTGCTTATTTATGAAAATTTTCATGATATTTTGATATTTTTCACAAATAAACAAGGATTGTATGGGGCCAAAAATTTTTATAACTTTAAAACAAAGTGTCACGAAAAACATCCTGAATCACTTGGATAGGTAAAAATGCAAAAAGTTTTTCTCGCATTTAAAAAGACACGTCAGATTTTTAAAACCCGGGGGTCGCTTTAAAAGGGGGTTTAATTATAGTTTGCCAATCAAAGAGTTTCAGGAAATGAAGTGAATTTGGCACTGTACACTAGAAAACAAAAAGGGGAAAATAATGTAATCAAACAAATTTGAATGAGATAGGTATTAGGTTTACCCTGCATCATCGGTACTAATTAAACATTATTCATGAGGGGCAGTCCAAATACACGGTGCTCACACAATCATCTCTCAGATATATCCCTTTATCTGACAAACACCAAAGTGCAGGAATCAATTTTCTTCCTGAGGGAGAGATTGCAGCAACACTGCAAAACTGCTTTGGATCAAAGGTTTAAAAGCTAAGTGAAATAGCAGGTAACGATTTTGGGGTTGGGCTTTTGTCCGATTTTTTTGGGTAATGTGGGACTTGAGATTGGGTGGAGGTGGGGGGTGGGAGAGAAGTCCTTTGTTAACCCTTCATCAAATACTTGTGTTTTTTATTGCAGTACATTTAAAAACGTAGCAGAAATATATTTACCCTTGCAGATTTTATATTTTTTTGTCTAATTACATTTAAAATATAAAAAAGGTATTTATGATTGCATTCCATAAATGCAAGATACTACATACATACAAATACATACAACTTACATACTTGCTGAGTGTTCTGATCAATCAGGTGACTATTAGGGGGGTTACCCCAAACACAGAGCTTAAAAATTTCCCTGTTGGACCTCAGGTTTTTTGTTCTGAGGGATAGATTTTCAGCAAACTGCAAACCCCAAGTATCGAGCTTTCAAATGTGTTTCTGTCCTAATGTGTCTTTGGGTTAAGTGGGGATT
>JAODAL010081473.1:0-11895 GCA_025379985.1 Phyllomedusa bahiana | reverse complement strand
GGAAAAACCCGAAACCCACAAAATCAAAAGTGTTCTTTCTTCGCCCTGAGTTTTTACAGCTGCCCAGTTTTGGGACTAGCAATTGATAGAATCAAAAAACTGTCTTTAAAAATTTGCAAAAATTGTGCAAACGGGAGACGACTGAGTGAAATAAAAAGTTTTAAAAAGTTAGGTGGATTTTTTAGGGCCCGGGCCTTTCGCCCCACTGATCCCAGGCCCCCAAATTTACTATAAAATATGTTTTTAAAACAATTTGCGTAAAATTTAAAGCTCTTGCCCCAAAAACAGACAGGGACTGCAAAAAGAGTTTTTAAAATTGTTATATGGTTTTAATATGGCGGCCTTTGCACCACTGATTTCGGGCCCAATTTTTCCTTAAAATATTTATTAAAACAATATGTACAATGATTTTTTGGGGAAAAACAGAGCACACACTTAATAAAATTTTTAAAAATTTAAACAGGGAAAAGTTATGGGTTTTTGGGAACATTAAAGCAGTGATTGCAATAGATTGTAAAAAAAAAGGGGACAATTTACCTCCTTCAGGTTCCCGCGGGGCGAAAAAAAGTGGTTTAAAAAAACAATGCTTTTTAATTAAATGTACAAAAAACACACTGAGCTGCACAATACCCCCCCTTTCCCTTTCCCAAGTTTATATCCTGATGCCCCCCCCTACCCCCCCCGCAGTCCCGAACTGGACACACCAGTATATTTTTAAAAAACTTTTCAATAAATAAAGTGTAATTCCAAATTTCTAAAAAATTTTTAAGCTATAGCTAGGGGGGATGGTTTTTGTTTTGAAGAGACTATCTCTCAAAAGCTGTTAAAACCCAGCTTTTGGGTTTTAAAATGCCGAGAGCCCTATGTAAAAGTGTCATAGAAGAGAATGAGGAACGGGAAAAATGCAGTTGCAAAAGATAAAAAAGGTCTTTTTGTTTTTTTGCACCCAGTGAGTTTCCTTTACCCCGCAAAGTGGGGGGTTTGTATTTCCTCCTCACCCCCCTTTTTCGGAGCTGATTGGCGGCCCCCAAAATGACGGGAAAATGCTGGAAAATGGCACGATTGTAATAGATTTTTCTGTAAAAAATTTTTCCCGGACCCGGGCCAAAAAAACTTCCCGATTTCACTTTTGGCGTTAAAAATCGCTAATCCCTAATCAAAAATTGAAAAAGGGACATGACTTAATGTTTTGATGGAAATGTGCAGCATTGTACACATGACGTCTATTTCTACCCATTGTCTATTATAATGAATGACACCCAAAAAACATAAGTGCATGGCACTGGTTTCTGGTAAAAATGAAATCTGAAATCCAAAATCCAAGTAATTTCCACATTTTTTAAAGGGGCGAATTGATTCAAACAAAGTGGAATTCGTTTAAAAATTTTCGGGAAAAAACCATTGGTTCGAACGAAGTAAAAATTTTTGGGGAAATTCAGGTGAACAAAGGGGGTGTTTTGATTGAAAAAAATTGGCTGGGGACCCAACATGGTTAAGGGGGCCCAAGGGCACTCTGGGGGGGAAGAAAGGCATACCCTGAGGACATGGGGCAGAGATAAAACCCAATTTCGGGGACCGGCGGGATTCTTTTTGCGTCACCGCATTAAAAGGGCCCGGGCGCGGCGGGGAGCTCACACCCCTCTCACGTACTGATCAGGGAAGGTGCTCCCGCGGCTGATTGTAATAGCTCTTATGAAGAATGTTTTTTTATACCGATTTTTGTGGGGGGTTTCAGCTTGTCTCAGAGATTGTTTTCCTTGATGTTCTATTTTGTTTTTGGGGGGGTTTATTGGATCGGGAAGCCCCAGTGGGGTTTCCACTGCTGCTGCATATACTTTTTAATTGCTATCTGCCCCACAGCACATTAATATAAAGGGGGTTTGGGGGCCTTTCCCTGTTGTATTCATTTAAAAAAAGCTTTTTTTTAACAATAAAAATACCACTTCATTTTTGGGCTCAATTCTTTTGCGCAATTTACATCCAGGGGTTAAATTAAGGTTGTTTTTTTTTTACTGTGGTGACCCCAAAGGGAAAGTTTTTTTTCCCCCAAAAAAAAAATTTAAAAATTTTTCCCGGGGTACCAAAAATTCACAAGAAAAGGTTTTTCCCAATTTTTTCTTTGTTTTTGTAGCTAGAAAAAACGAAATTGTAACATCTAAAAAGCTAGTGTTGTGGTGCTAAATTTTTGGCAATTTAAAATTCCGGGGGTTTAAATTTAAAGCGTTGTTTTTTTTGGGTGACAAAAAAAAAACCCGTTCTTTTTTCCCCAAAAAATTACTTTTTTTCCTTTTTTTAAAACCCCAAATTTCACAAACAGCGGGGTTTTATTCCCCAATTTTTTTTGGTTGTTTTTTGCGTGGGAAAAAAAAACCTTTTTTTTTGAAAAAAAAACCTTCAAAACAAAGAAAATTTTAATTTTTTTTTTTTGGGCTGCTTTTCATTCAAAAATTTTTTTTTTTTTGCGCAATTTACTCCGGGGTTAATTAAGCTTTGTTTTCTGTGGGGGTGACAAAAAAAAAACGTTTTTTTCACCCCCAAAAAAATTAATTTTTCCCTGTACCATAATTCACAAGCAAGGGTTTAAATTACAATTTTTTCCTCTTTTGTGTAGCGAGAAAAAGCAATTAAAACACGCTACAAGCTAGCAGTTTGTGGCTTTTAAATTTTTTTGGAAAATTACATTGGGGTTTTTTAAAGCGTTTTTTTTTTGCTGGGTGAAAAAAATAAACCGTCTTTTTACCCCCCAAAAAATTAAATTTTTTAAAAATTCACAAGAACGGTTAATTAAAATTTTTTCTCTTTTTTGTGTAGCGTAGAAAAACGCAATTGTAACGGCTAAAAAGCTAGTAGTTTGTGGCTGCTCAATTCTTTTGCGAAATTTAATCCGGGGTTAATTAGATTGTTCTGCAGTTGTATCAGTAAAAAAAAACTTGAATTTTCACCCCACAGAAGAAATTCTGTGTTAATTATATCCAAAGGGGTTAAAATTTAACCCTGTTTGGCTTTTTTTTTCATTTTAAAATACACAGAGTTTTTAAAGGGCAAACAGTCAATTTTTCTCCCCTTTTTGTGGAGAAAATTTTTTCCCAAGGGTTAAAGCTTGTTACGGGGTTTCATTTGGGTAAATACGGGTTGTATTTATCTTCGTTTTTTTCATCAAACAGTGTTGTTCATTTAGAACAAACGTAGCAAAGAGGGGTGGGGCTTTACCTGGAGGGGAAAAGGCACAAACATTCCGGGCCAGGTCGCAGCACAGCAAGGGGACGTGCAGCTTTGGGTCACTCGGTGGGGCCCACAATTTGCGCTTCATCTGCGGCCGTGTGTTGTTCAGAAACCCAAAATGGTTTTTGATTGGTTGATAGGTCATCCATTCCTCCCTATTAATTGAAAACCCAGTCAAGGTCGGGGGAAGTCAGAAAAACCCTTAGTTGATCCCCGGGGAGCGGGTCAGGGCCCTCCCTGCCCTCAACCCCCTTGCCCCACCCGGTTTCCCCTCGCCAGAGATTTATGTGGTCTGGGCTCAGCGCCAAATTTTATAGCGAGGATGAACAATTTGATGGGGGTCACGCTACTTGGCAGCAAAGAAATGGGGCCCAATATCCCTTGCTTTTGCAGTAGGCGGCAAAGTTAGGGGGAGGAGTGGCAGGGGGTATGTTGTGGGGGGTCACCCTTTTGCATCCCCAAGAGGTGATGGGAAAGCGGGCTGACGATGAAAAAAATGTGTGTGTCCCCGACCGCACTTGGGACCCGGGTGAGGCAAGGGCTTTTCATGTGGAAAAGGGGCGTAGCTTGCGTTCAGGGGGCGCAGCCAGAAGGGGTCGTGGGGCCCCGGGGGTAGCGGATAGGCGTGTTGGGCCCGGAGCCAAGGGATGGGGAAAAAAAAAATGCTTGCAGGCCAAAAAAGGCGGAAGGGGCTCAAGAGGCAGCGGGGCGTAGTCATCAGTGCGGACCCGTTGGGGGTTTTAAAACCCGATATCGGGGTGTGGCAGTTCTTTGTAAGACGAAATGGGTATTTAGAATCTGGGGGGCAAAAAGTGAAGCGTGGCCGGGGCTAACGTTGGCCCCCGGCCCCTGGAAAACACATGCAGCGTCCCCTCGGGGGGTGGGGGAAAAAGTGGTCAGATGTGGGGGGCCATTCTGCCCCCGCAGCAACAGAGCGCAGGCCCAGTGGACGATCCCTTGGCAGTCAAGGCTCCCCCCTTATGAAAAGGGAAAAGCTGTTTTTTTGACTCATTCCGGGTCCAGTGTCTGCTCCCGCTATTCAGGAGCCACAGTCGTTAGCGAGGCGATTGCAAAGAGAAAAAGTATGTGTCCAACACCCAAATTTGCAGAAGCTGCCCGTTTGTCAAGTTGTTGGTGTGCAGTCCTCCGTTTCCAAATGGTGGATTTCACTTCAGAGAATAATGGCTTGTCCCCGGCCCGGAGGAGAGTTTCAAGCCGTAATTTTTTTTCCAAAAAGGGCGTACCAGACTTATAAAATATGTAGAACAGAAGGGGGCCGTCCTGAGCTTATCGGTTTGTTCAAGCTGCAGGGCACGGGGGACTTTGGGAGTTAAAATCGGTCAGGGCCGTACATTTTTTTACGGCCCAGGGGGAATGTGGCTTTCTGGCCCAGGCACACCAAAAATTTGGAAAGGGGAGACCCCGTTTCCCCTCCACGTTGTCCAAACTGTGTCCTGCGAAAATGTCCCCCCCTCCCCTTCCCTCCACCCCCCAACAAATCTCACCCTCCACAAGTACTCCCCATCATAAAGTGTGGGCACAGCGGTGTCACGCTTTTTAACCTGGCTTGCCGGGACGAAGTCAAAGGGGGAGGAATGTTGCGTATGACAAGAAATCGATTGGGGCTTTCCCCGCGCCAACTGCAAATGGGAACCCCTGGGCGGACAATGGGAGTAACATGGTGTCCGCGCGCCGAGGGGGATGTTCATGTCCCCTGCATGGCGCAAGTGTTCATGTGGTTGGAAAAAGGTTTCCCTAAAGTTTCCCCGTTTTCAAAAGTTTTGAAAAAGGGCCCAGGAAAAATGTGCTTTGCACTTCTCTCTCCTCGTTTTTGCACGGCGAACGGCCTCCCCAAACACCTCTGATATTCGTTGTTCCATTGGAATTTCCCAGTGGGGATGTTGGAGATGATGAACGAAAAAGGGCCCCAAAAGATTTTTTTGATGACCCAGCGGACAGGGTACTCCACTGTGAAATTTTGAGTAGCAGCGGCATCTGGTGACACCTGCGTTTGTTGAGGATTCGAGGGGCCACGTTATTTGTCGGGCCCCAGGATAGGGGATGAAAATGTATTCCACTGCTTCGTCGGGAACAGATGCTAAAAAATCTGTCTGGGCAGGGGATGGAGATGTGGCGATACTCCGGGCCCACTTTGAGTGGGGTGGGGACTAAAAAGGGAAGGGGGGGGGGAGGAGGAGGACTTTGGAGCAGAAGCATTGTCTGGTGAAATGAGTGGATTTTCTCCCCAGGTGAAAAAGAGAGGGGACGGAGCTGGAGGAGGTGATGGAGGGTGAGGAAGCGAGGAGTGACCCGGCACCGTGGCAGAAAAGTGGGATGGGGGGAGGGAGCCCCTCGGAGTATTTTGAATGGCCCCCCGCATGCTGATTTTTCCCGGTAGTGACGCCCAATAGTCAACATGGCAAGGATGACTTTGGGTTCCACCCCTTTACCCTCGATCGGGGCCCAAAAAAGGGAGCCCTTTTTCCCCGCTATTGAGGGGGGACAAAAATCAAATACTTAGGGAAATCCCCCGTAGTCAGTTGGCCCCTGCCTATGGGGCATGTCCTTTCTGACGGTCTGACCGGGGGGTTCTTAGCGCTCATGTACTACTGCCGGGCTGTGGGGGAGGTGGGGGGGTCGGGCAGTCCAGCTTATGAGCAACCCAGTCAGGGTCAATGTGAGCAGTTCCCTTACCGCTAGTGAGGAGGGGGATCGCCAGCAAGCGCAGCCGACCCGGAGCCCCTGAACAAAGGGGTGGCCTATTGGACGCACCTGCCCCCCCAGTTAGAAGATCCGCTGGACTATGGGCAGCCAAATGGATGTGTGGGGGCCCCAACTTGCCGAGTTTGCAGTGGAGAAATGTCCTCCCCGAAATAGGTGGGGATCAGAGGGGGTGTTCGTACGGCGGGGGGCCATCGTTACCCCAAGGAGAACCGCTTGTCACGGGAAAGTGGAAGGCTGACCCTTTTTCAGATGAATCAGGGTGGATCGGCAGGGTTTTTACAACCAATGCCTTAGGAGTCAGGCTACTGAGCCTGACGCCTCACCCCAAAAATTGAGAAATGGTTGGGGTTTAAACTTTGCCCCGTCCTATTCTGATGCCGCCCCCCGCCCGATGCCCCCCCCCCCCTGCTGCAGTTTTCCATCGCCCCCAACCTCTATAAAGGGATGGTATTGCCCCCCCCTCCCCCATCTGTCATTGTGCACTGTTGCCTTGCTGTGCTGTGGCTGCTGCCTGACCTCCCCACTGTGTATTGTGCACTTCTGCCTTTATGTGTTTCTTTGCCGCCGTCAATTATCTCTGTACTGTGCCCTTTGGCCCACTCCCGTTTTTGCCCCTGAAAGTGATTGTGCACTTTCTGACCTCTGCTCTGTGGCTGCTGCCGTGACCAAGACCTGTGTCATTGTGCCACTCTGTGGCCTATGCCTGTTTTTGCCCCCTCCAGAAAGTCATTGTGGATGTTTGACCTCATGCTGTGCGTGGCTGCGCCGTGACCCCACATGTGTCATTGTCCCATCTGTGGCCTATCCCATTTTTTCCCCCTCCCGAATGTCATTGTGCCCCTTCTGACCTTGTTGTGATTGGCTGATGCCGTGACCTACACACTCTGTTTGTGCACTGTCTGGGGCCCCATGTGGCTGTGGGTGTGGTGACTTACACTGGTCTTGTTCCCCTCTGTGGCCTATCCTGTTTTTTACACCCCCGGGAAAGTCATTGTGCACTGTCTGACCTTGCTTGCTGTGGCTGCTTCCGGACCTCCCCTGTGTCATTGTATCTGTGGCCCCTCCCGTTTTTGCCCCCTCCGAAAGTCTTGTGCATGTCTGACTAAGCTGCTGCTGTGGCTGCTGCCGTGACTCAATTGTATTGTGCCCTGTCTGATCATGGCTGCTGTGGTGTGCGTGACCTACACACTGTGTATTGTGCCATGTCGACTCTGTGTGCTGTGGCTAAAGCCCCTGACTACACATTTTTCATTGTGAAATGTTTGACTCTGCTGTGCTGTGGTGCCCCGTGACCACCAGTTCATTTTACCCTGTTGACCCCAGCTGCGTGTGGCTGCTTCCTGACCCACACACTGTGTCATTGTCCCATCTGTGGCCTATCCTTTTTGCCACCTCCAGAAAATCATTGGCCCCTGTTGACCTCATGTGTGTTGGGTGTGCCGTGACTCCAAAAATGTGTATTGTCCCCCTTTTGGCCCACTCTGTTTTTTAATCCAGAATGTCATTTTTGCACTGTTGACCCCATGTTGCTGATGTGGTGATGCGTGCTAACATCTGTCTTTTTGACTGTCTGACCTCATGTGCTGTGTGGTGTGCCGTGCCCTACATGTGCATTGTTCCATCTGTGGCTATTGGGTTTTTTTCACCTCCCGAATGTCTTGTGCCATGTCTGACCTCATCGCTGTGTGGGTGTCCGTGGGCCCCCCAACTGTGTCATTTCCCCTCTGTGGCCCACTCCCGTTTTTTTCCACCTCCAGAATGTTTGTGCCAAGTTGACCCATGCTGCTGCTGTGGCTGCTGCCGGCCTACCACTGTGTCATTGTGCCACTGTTGACCCCATGCTGCTGCTGGGTCTGCCGTGCCTTAAAACTTGTCATTGTGCCAGTCTGATCATGCTGCTGCTGTGGCTTGCCCTGACCTACCACCCGTTTTTCACTTTGAACACCCCCGTCTGAAAACCCTTTTATTTTCCCTGCTGCTTGTGGGTGTTCCCTGACCTAACATGTGTCATTGTCCCCCATCTGTGGGTCTCCGTTTTTTCCCCCCTCCCGAAAGTCATTGGCCATGTTGACCCCATGTGGCTGTGGTGCGCGTGACCCCCAACTGGTATTTCCCACTTTTGGCCTACTCCCGTTTTTGTCACCCCCAGAAAGTCTTGTGCCATGTCTGACCCCTGCTGCTGCTGTGGTGTGGTGTGCTCCCCAAAGTGTCATTGCCTACTCTTTGGGCCCACCCTGTTTTTGCCCCTCCAGAAAGTCATTGTGCCACTGCCCGCCTCATGCTGCGCTGTGGCTGCTGGGGACCTAACACGTGTCTTGTTCCCTGTTTCCCAAGTGCTGTGGTGCTGCCGTGACCTCAATGTCATTGTGAGTTGCCTTTTGGTGTGTGGGATGCCTTGACCTAAACTGTGTCATTGTGCCGCTGTCTGACCCCTGCTGTGCTTTTTGGGTGTGGTGACCCACCACTGGTCATTGGCCCCTGTTGACTTCAGTGCTGGTGGGCCCGTGACCACACACTGTGTCATTGGCCCCTGTCTGACCTCATGCGCGCTGTGGTGCTGCCGTGCCTCAAAAACGTGTCATTGTGCCACTCTGTGGCCTATCCTGTTTTTGTCACCCCCAGAAGGTTTTTGTGCCCCTCTTTGACTATGCTGGTGTGTGGCTGTCGTAACCCAACAGGTCATTGTGCCACTCTGTGGCCCAGTGTTTTTTCCCCCTCCAGAATTCATTTTGCATGTAGACCTATGGGCTGTGGCTGCCCTGTCATCCAACTCTGTCAGATGTTGCCCCCCTGACCCCCCTTGTTTTTTTCGTGTCGCTGCCCTTTTTGTCAGGGTACATTCCCCCTTTGTTTTTGGTCAGTTTTGCCTTTAAATGCCCCGGGAATTTTAGAGTGAAGGATTCTAAAAGTGGGGCAGTCATCTGCGTGTCTGTAAACACAACATTTTATGAAGCCAAACCCAAACTCCCCCTTTCTATTTAAAACAGGCAAAGTTTACGACCTGCAGGCTCTGTGCGTGGGAAAAAGCTGTTTTTTTAACGTGATTCGTCCCAAAGTAATTCGGAACGAAGTTATTTTTTGCCGAGAAATTCGGCCGGGAATTTCGCCCATCTCTAATTATTATGACCACCAGCTAACATACGGAGTAACTACCATGAGCAGCATGGACAGCAGTTAAACGGGCTAGAAGTGACTCAATAATGTCCTTGTAAGTTGTCACAGGTATCTGGAGCTGAATGCATCCCACAGCTGCCGGAGGGTGCTGGAGAAGATCCACAGAGCGAACACGACGATCCAGGTGGAAACACAGATGCTCAGTTGTGTTTATCTCTAGGAAAGTAGGTCCAGTTTAGTACTTGGAATTCTTTATCATGCTCTAACAACCAATGTTGGACATTTCTAACCATGGGACATGTCCTATTGCCGTTGTGAAAATCTTCTCTGGGGAAAAAAGGATTCTATGTATGGGTGTAAATGAGCTACAAGGATGGCTTTATCTTTAAAATGGTTAAAAGTACCTTCCATATGGATGAGTGGCCCAGAGGATGCCAAAATAAATTCTGCAGACCATAATGCTACCATCATCAGTTTGTGTTCTTCCAGCTATGGTTGCACTACACATGACTTCTTTCTACATTTTGCTGGAGTAGAACGTGGTCATAATAATGTGATTCAACTGTAGGATTTTCTGTGAAAATCAACATCATTTGCAAAATACACATATGCATATTTTTTTATTTTCTGCTTTTTTTTAGTGTATGAACACTTAAGAAGTACTGAAAAAAACATTTAAAAATTAAGGAAATACACAGGGAAAACACACTCAATTTACATGCAGACCTCATTTAAAATACATGTGAATCTTTCAGCCATGGAATCAGAGCGTTATGGTATGTTCACATAGCTTAAATTGCCACGTATTTCGGCGCGCATTACGCCGCATAGTGCTCTTTATATGCGGCAAAATGCGCACCACAATTACAGTAATTCATAGCTCTCATAGAGAGCTATGGATTACGCGTCGTTATCCCACACGTACAATACGATCTTATTGTACGCGCAGGGGGAGAATTGACATGTCAATTGTTAGCGCCGATTGTGCACCGCTGACAATGCATGTCTATGGGGCCAGCACTCGGCCGCTCCCCGCCCCCCGCCCCCGTGCTTTGAAATTACGCGCTGACCAGCATGTGGTTCCAAAACACACGGCGTATAAGCCTATAACCTATATGTGCCGCAATAAGCAATGTGAACATACCCTTAAAGTTAATTTAGAATACTATTTGCTAAAGGCAACTAATTACAATATATATACTAATCACCACCCAAATTTATCCTAATACTAAAACTTAACTTTTATTAATCAATAATTCCTATTAGCTTCCTATTCAGAAAATTAAAATAGAGACCGGCATACTGTGCTGGAGTCCTAAATTCTGAGCGTATCACTATTGTACATGTAGTGCTTGCAGAACACTACCCTCAGGATGCACTAGCCTAATAACTAAAATAACATCACCGCCACTTCGGTGGTAAAACACGTCAGGGTAGGCAGCGATTATTTTAGTAGTGTTCTGCAGGCACTTAGCACTTCAGCACAGTTATGCCGGCCTCTAGTTTAATTTTCTACATAGGAGGCTCATAGAAACTATTAATCAATAAAAGTAAAGTTTTAGTATTAGGATACATTTGGGTGGAGTTAGTATATTTAGGGCATTTCCCCACGGCAAGGGTTTTCGGCCGGTTTTTCAGCCGCTTTGCGGTTTTTTAGACCGCCTGAAAAACCGGCCGAAAATGAGCACAATTGTACTCTATGGAAAACCCGTGCAGCAGACCCCACTGCACGGGTTTTCCACCCGCAGTCCGCTCAAAAAACATTGAGCAAGTTCATTCTTCCGTCCGGAAACACCTCCAGGGGAGGGGGGAGGGCTCTTCTCCGCTCATCGCGGAGAAAAGCCGTCCCCCCCGCGGCCATGGGGACGGCCGCAAAACAGGACAAATACCGGCCGGCAAACCGACCGGTATTTGTCCTGTGCCGTGTGAACGCAGCCTTATGGTAATTTCCTGCTTTTGGCAAATAGTATTCTAGTTATGAACTACCATCATACAGGGTTCATTTTTTTATATTAAAGTGAATTTATAAAAAAGCAGGTTTGTTGTAGAAATTTCTGTGATTTTCCCCCTCAGCTGAATGGAAAGCCATGCATATGCCGCCAAAAAAACTCAATAAGTGTGTAGAACAGATTTCTAGTCGCAGGAATACAGATCTGCCAAAATTAAATATGAGGAGAAGACAAATCATCTTATACAGAAAATATTCTCAACACTCCAACATAAAATGGAATTATTAATTAAAAAAAGCAGAGGTTTAGACCCAGATGAGAGATCCGCTCACATCTCTTTTGAAAGGATTTATCTTCCACTCAACAATTCAATTTGCACAGGTGTAATTGCTGATAGCGAAGTCTATACACAGTATACACCTGTGTCATTTAACACTGATAGCTGGAAGCAACTCGTTCCCTTGTTTGTCTTCTGCTTCAAGAATTGCAGAAAACAAAAGAGATTTGCTTAAGAAAACTCTACACAGTTACAACTTCAGAGTCGCCACTTACTTAGGCTCCATTCGCCTTTAAGTAGTAGGATATACATCTTAAATCCTGAAGTGGGCATTTGTTAAGTTAACCTCTTGATCTAAAGAAGCATTTCACACCTCAAAGCTTTTTTTCTGCACTTATTTTTTAGCTTGCAAAAAAACTCCATTAATTTCATGCATTCCTTTACAAGTGTCTTTGTTACTTTTTTAATTATATCGTACATTGACTACAAACAATTCTTGCTTGAAGAATATTTCCTTCATATTTGGTGCATTTTTTTGGTTCCATTGTGTCTTCAGTATGCAGTTGATCGGTATGGTTTATTTGGGGGAAATTTTTTCCCTTTAAATTC
>JAODAL010081472.1:0-11896 GCA_025379985.1 Phyllomedusa bahiana | reverse complement strand
TACCCTGTTTCTAGGCGGCAAAGAATAGATGTGGAGAGTGGCATGGGAGGTCATGTTGTGAGGGGTCAGCCTCTGCATACCAATAATGAAGAGAATGGTAGCGCACACCTGGGGCAATAAGCTTAGAAAATTGGGTGCAAGATGGAAAAGGACCTCCGTCCAGAAATCTAGTACAAAATATGCACTTCACACCGATGTAGTTTTGAAAGCAAAAAAAGATTTTATTGTGACATTAAAGAGGGAAAATCTATATCTAATATACCATTGTCAAAAACATACTCAGGGAATGTTTTACATAGAATGGTAGATGTTATAATTAGAGATGGGCGAATTTCTCAAAAATTCGGTTCGCTCACTTCATCGAATTTCCCGACAAAAAAACTTCGTTACAATTTACTTCGGGACGAATCACGTTAAAAAACAACTATTTCCAGGCTGCACAGAGCCTGCAAGGTGCTGTAGAACGTTGTGCCATGCTTAAATATGCAGAGAGAGCTTGGTTTGGTCTTCATACAATGTTGTGTTTTAGTATGGACACGCACAGGGACTGCCGCCGCTCTTAGAAACGCTTCCTATAAAATTCCCTGGGCACTTAAGAGGGAAAAAACTGACCAAAAACTGAAGTGGGAATGTTGCCTGATAAATTCATGCCAGCGAAAGCTGGAAAAAAACAAGCTGAGAGCTCAGGTGGCAACATTAGTGACAGAGGTGGAGGGGGACGGCAGCAGCCACAGCAGCTTTGAGGTCAGACAGTGGCACAATTACATTCTGGAGGTGGCAAAAAACGGGAAATAGGCCACAGAGTGGCACAATGACACGTGTCTAGGTCACGGCAGCACCCACAGCAGCAGCATGAGGTCGGGACAGTGGCACAATGACATTCTGGAGGTGTCAAAAAACTGGAGTAGGCCACAGAGTGGCACAATGACAGAAAGTGGAGGTGACGGCGGCAGCAGCATGAGGTCAGACAGTGGCACAATCACATTCTGGAGGTGGCAAAAACTGGAGTAGGCCACAGAGTGGCACAATGACACAGTGTGGAAGGTCAACGCCCAGTAAAGCCACCAGCAGCAGCATGAGATCAGACAGTGGCACAATGGACATCTGGGGGGGCAAAAACAGGAGTAGGCCACAGAGTGGCCCCAAATGACACAGTGTGGAGGTCACGGCAGCAGCAGCATGAGGTCAGACAGTGGCACAATTACATTCTGGAGGTGGAAAAAACAGGAGTAGTCCAAAGAGAAGCACAAAGACACAGTGTGGAGGTTACGGCAGCAGCAGCATGAGGTCAGGAGTGGCAAAATTTGACATTGGGAGGTGGCAAAAAAACAGGAGTAGGCCACAGAGTTGGCACAATGACACAGGTGGAGGTCACGGCAGCAGCAGCATGAGGTCATTGAGTGGCACAATCACATTCTGGAGGTGGCAAAAACAGGAATAGGCCACAGAGTGGCACAATGACAGAGAGTGGAGGTGACGGCGACAGGAGCAACAGCATGAGGTCAGAGAGTGGCACAATGACACAGTGTGGATGTCATGGCACCAGCAACAATAGCAGCAGCATGAGGTCATAAAGTGGCACAATGACAGAGTGTGGAGGTGGGTGGCAATACCAGTCCCTGGTAAAGATGGTTGGTGGCAGATGGAGAACTGTCAGCAGATGTGTGGAAATCAGGCGGGTTGGCGGAATCAGAATAGTGATTTGAGGCAGGTAGTTTGAACCCAGACTTATTTCTCACAGTTTGGGTGAGGCGTCATGGCTGATGTAGTATGACCCCTAAGGCATTGGTGTGTGGAAATCCTGGCCGATCCACGCCTGATTATCTTGACAAAGGTCAGTCGTTCCACATTTCCCGTGGACACGCGGGTTCTCTTTGGGGTAACGATGGCCCCCGCCGCAATGAACCCCCGCTCCGATGCCACACTACTGGCCGGGCAGGACAGCTTCTCCACTGCAAACTCGGCAAGTTGCGGCCACACAACCAGCTTGGCTGCCCAGTAGTCCAGCGGATCGTCTAACGGGGGTGGCAGAGTGCTGTCCAAGTAGGCCACAACCTGTTGGTTCAGAGTCTGCTCCAGGTCCTGCTGCTGCTGCTGGTGACTGCCCTCCTCACTAGGCGGGTGAAGGAAGCTGCTCATCAGTGACTCCCGACTTAGGTTGCTGCTGATGGAGCTGGTACTGCTCCTACCCCGCCACCTTCCCCCAGCAGCCGCGGCAGTAGTACGTGAGCACTGAAGATCCCCCCGGGTCAGACCTGTCAGAGGAGAGACGATGCCGCACATAGGCAGCGGCCAATGACTACGGAGGATTTCCTATAGTATTTGAGGTTGTTTCCCCCCTTCAATAGCTGGGAAAAAAGGCTCCCATTTTGGACCGGTAGCAAGGGTCCAATAGGGTGGAGAGCCAGGGAAATCATCCCTCTGCGGATGCTGACTATTCGACTGTCACTAGCCAGGAAAATCAGCATGCTGCGGGCCATCTGCACAAGTGACTCCAAGGGGCTCCCTGCCTCCATCTCCTCTGTATACTGCCATGGTGCTTGGGAGTCATCTGCCTCGTCTTCCTCATCTCCATCTACCTCCTCCAGCTGCTCCTGCTCCTCCTCTCTTGTCACCTTGGTAGAAAATCCACTAATTTCACCAGACAATGCTTCTGCTCCAATGTCCTCCTCCTCCATTTCAGACCCCACCGGACTCAAGTGGCCGCGAGACGAAGTCGCCACAACTCCAGACCCCAGCCCAGACAGATTTTTCAGCATCTGTTCCAGGACATGAAGCAGTGGAATGACGTTATTCATCCCGTAGTCCTGGTGACTGACAAATAACGTGGCCTCCTCGAATGGCCTCAACAAACGGCAGGTGTCACGCATGAGCTGCCACTGGCTAACATCAAAGTTAACAGGGGAGTACTCCTGTCCGCCTGGATCATCAAAAAATCGTTAATGGCCTTTCTCTGTTCATACAGTGGTCCAACATGTGCAGGCTGGAATTCAACACAGGGTGGAAACAATTCGGCATAATCAGAGGTGTGTTTGGGGGGAGGCCGTTCTGCGCTGCAACTCGCGGAGTGTGTTCCTGGCTTTTGTAGGATGGATGAAGTGCATGCACAGTTTCCTGGCCATTTTCAGACATCTTTGAAGATCGTGGAAGAATTCAGGAACTTTTTCAAACCAGATTTGAACACATGCGCCATGCAGGGCGCATGGGACCTTCCCCTCGGTGCAGCGCGGACACAATGTTCCTCCATTGTTGTCACCATGGTTCCGATTTGCAGTTGGCTTCGGAGAAAATCAAACATCGATTTCTATGCTGCATGACGCGGAGCAGTTCTCCCACTGTGTGACTTCGTTCGACGAGGCAGCCAGGTGTAGAACTGCGTGACACTCTGGTGCTCCATACCACATGTGTATGATGGAGCAGTACTTGTGGAGGCTGAGATGGTGTGGTGGTGGAGGAGTGAGGGGCGGACATGGGCGCCGGAGCCGCAGTTTGACTACCGTGGAGGAGAAAGCGGCGTCTCCAGTACAAGTTGTTGGGGTGCCTGGGCCGGAAGACATATCACCCAGCTGGGCCGTAAAGGACATGTACTGGCCCTGACGTAGTTACAGCTCCTGAGTCGCGGCTGACGTGCACCTTGCGAAACAAACCAGATCAAGTTCAAGGACTGGCCACCTTCTGTTCTACATACTTTTGAAGTGCTGGTAATTGCCTTTTTTGGAAAAAAAAATTAGGTTGGTATCTCCATCTCGGCTCGGCACAGCCATAGTTTCTCTGAACGGTGCAGAGACACCATTATGGAAAGGGAGGGACTGCTGCACAACAACTTGGACAGGAGCTATGGTCAGCTTCTGCACCCTAGGATGGTTGGATGCATTACTGTTGTCTCCTGCAATCGCCTGCTGAACGACTGCTGGCGCCATAAGTAGCGAGGTGCAGGCGCAACTGGACCAAGAGATGATAGTCAATGAGAAACAGCTCCTTTGAGAGGTGGTGAGCTTTGATGGCTGCAATGCATTTGGTGGCCACTGGGCGCTGCTCTTGCTGCTGCGGCGGCAAGAGGGACCACCACTATCGGAGCCACGTTTCTCCAGGCCACCGGATGGTGAGCATGCATGTGTTGACGTAGGGCCGTGGTGCACAACATTAGACTCCCTGGACCAAAAAAAACAAAAACCCCTTCACTTTCTGCTTATAGATTCTACATATACCCATATGCGGCTCCTCGGTGTCTTAGCAAAAAACTGAGTGATTCTGCCGCGCTGCCTCGTGAGCCCGGTGGCCCATACTTTCTTGGAATGCGTAAGCGGGGTTTGTTTACTCGTGGCGCTTGGTCACGACCTCACACTGATGCTATCCTGTGTTCACGGGCCCACACGACCCACTTGGCTGGCTGCGCGCTGCCTGGACGCGCAGCTGACGCCCTCTTCTCCTGCAATGATGAAGCCTTGCCTCACCCGGCTCCAATGTGCGGTCGGATACATCATTATCTATTTTTGTTTTCATCGTCCACTGCTGGCTATCAACGGTTATGGTATGCAGAGGATGACCCCTCACAAACTGTCCTCCCATGCCACTCTAAATCTATACATTGACGCCTATGCAAGAAGCAGGGATTATTGGACCCCATTTCTTCGCTGACAAGTAGCTGCTGACTGCCCTCTCAAATTGTAATCCTCGCTTATATAGTGGCGCTGAGCCCAGGGACCACATAGGTAGATCTCTGCGAGGGAACCGGATGGGACCAGAGTGGGTTGAGGACAGGTGAGGGCGCAGACCGCTCCGGCAATGCCAACTAAGGGTTGTGTGTGACGTTCCACCGACTCCTTGGCTGGGTTGTCAGATGTCATTTGGGAGGAAGTGGATGAATAGTCAACCAATTCAAGAACCTTGGGTTGCTAAGTCAGACAGATGAACAGCGGCAGTTGTGGCCTCATCGGAGTGACCCTGCTGCGACGCTCCTTGCTGTGCTGCGACTGGGTCTGTTACAGGAATATTTGTACACTGCACTCGAGGTGCAGAGCCTGCCATCCTTTGTTGACATTACGTTTGTTCTAAAATTACAGACACTTGTTTGATGTAAGATATATGTATTGATTAAATATTACACTGTTTTTGACTCCAAATGAACCCAGTAAATGCTTGGTACCTTGGATATAATTGCGCTCCACAAATAGGCAGGAAAAATAGACTAGTATGTGTCGTTTAAAAACATTGTGTATTTTACTGAATGAAAAGGCTCCTACTTACACCTTCGGATATGAATTTATGCTACAGATTCTTCTGTGGCGGTGAAAAAGAAAGTTCTTCTATGAGGTGCAAATGCCAGAAAAATAATTAGTAACCCTTGGATGTACATTGCGCCAAAGAATTGAGCCACCAAATACTAGGCTTTGTAGCGTGTTACAATGCCGTGTTATTACTCTACACCAACAAGAGATAAAATTGTAAATTAACCTTTGCTTGTGAAATTAGGTACAGCAGACAAATGTCGGATGGGGGTCTGGGGCACAGGGGAGTTGATCTTGGGGGGCCCACCCTATGTACATGAAAATATTACAGGCTTCGGACTATAAAACGCGCCCATTTTACCACATACTAATGTACAAACCAGAATGTATTGTGTAGTACAATAGCAGAGAAGTCACATTATCTGTATTTACACACATTGTCAGTCTAACATCTCATAGACACAGGGTAAGTAGCTCTTCCATATCCCCTCCACCTACATACAATATCACCTCAAATAGTCCACATACAATATCCACCTCCAATAGTCCTACATACAATATCCTCTCCAAATAGTCAACATACAATATCCCCTCCATTAGTCCACATTCAAGATCACCTCCCAATAGTCCCACCATACAATATTCCACTCATCGTCAATTACAATATCCCCTTCCAATAGTCCAATACAATACTCCCCCTCCAATTAGTCCACAACAATATCCCCTCCACGACATACAATATCCCCTCCACCAAATACTATATCCCCTCCACATTTCCCTGGTTCACCGCACTCACCACTTCTAATTATAACAGCAAGAAGGAAAAGTGTAAATCTATATAGGGGTCAGGTGTTCCTTAGTCTTACAATCAGGGACACATGTAAACTACCACTATACTAAGCCAGATAAACCTACAACACCGCATATAGACCACATAGAGGGTAGAACCCGCTCAGGTATAACCTACAACACGACCCAATAGAGGTCAGCACCAATAGGTATAACCTTAACACGGACCACATAGAGGTCAGACACCAGTCAGGTATAACCTCAACAGGACCTATATAGAGACCACTAGAGGTCCAGAACCAGCTCAGGTATAATACAAACACGCCATATAGTAGTCCAATAGAGGTCAGACACTGTCAGGTATAACCTACAACTCACCACCTCATATAGAGACCACATAGAGGTCAGAACGCTCAGATATACCTACAACATACCCACCATATAGAGACCACATAGAGGTTCAGACACCAGCTCAGGTTTATACCTACAACACGCCATTTAGTGACCAATAGAGGTCCCGACACCAGCTCGTAAAACTACAACACCCACCATATAGAGACCACATCGAGGTCAGACACCAGCTCAGGATAACCTACAACTCCACCATATAGAGACCACATAGAGGTCAGACACAAGCTCAGGTATAACAACAACCACCAACCTATTGAGTCACATAATGAGGTCAGGACACCTGATCAGGTATAACCTACGAACACACCATATAGAGACCACATAGAGGTCAGACACCGAGCTCAGATATAAACATACAGTACCACCATAAGAGACACATAGCGGTCAGACACCGATCAGGTATCCTCTAAACACCTCTCATATAGAGGACCACATTGAGGTCAGCACCTGCTATGTATAACCTACAACACTGCATATAGAGATCACATAGATGTGAGAACCAGTCTCAGGTATAACCTATACACCTCCATATAGTGACCACATAGAGGTCAGACCACCAGTCCAGTATAAACTACAAACACACCATATAGGACCAATAGTGGGAGACTCCCTCTCAAGTCACCTCACATTACAGTGAATACAGCACTGATCCAATATAGAAGTACACATAACCCCTGAAATTCAGAGACTCACTGAGATGTCTTATGAGTCGTTCTCTTCTCTATGAGACAGTTCTTATTCACCTTTTCTCTGCATGATGTTCCACACCCGCCATGATGACTTGTCCGGCCACAGCTCATCCTGCAGGATATTACACACAAATTATCTTAGAATCCCCAATTTTCCAGGCATCTCTTTACCTATTCCCACCTCTGTTACACCCCCTAACTTACTCAGGGGTGGGCAGAGCGGATACAAGCTATAACATAGAGGCCCTAGTATCTCGGGGTTGGAAGGTGGAGGGAGAGGACTAACCCCTGGAGATAATGCTAAACTATGGGTGCTGCTTTATCAATTATATTACCTAGGTATAGGACAGGCAGTTAGGTGTCTCTTTAGGTGGTATACAGGGATGTTAGGGGCTCCCTTTAGTAGAGTATTCAGGCAGATGGGGCCTCTTTAGCTAGTGTGCAGGATGTCAGGGCCTACCTTTAGTTTTTAGGTGTCAGGGCCCTTTAGACAGCCAAGGGCCCCTTTAGACAGCCATGGCCCCTTTCATTAGCAGGGCCCCCTTTTGGTAGCCAGGGCCCCTTTCCCATTAGCCAAGGCCCCCCTTCTAGGTAGCCAGGGCCCCCCCTTTTAGGTAGCCCGGGCCCCCCCTTTTAGGTAGCCAGGGCCGCCCTTTAAGGTAGCCAGGGCCCTCCTTTAAGATAGCCAGGGCCTCCCTTTAAGGTAACTAGGTCCCCCTTCCATTATCCAGGGCCCCTCCATTAGTCATGCGCCCCCTTTAGTTTTCTTTAGTAGAACAGGGCCCCCCTTTATGTGCCAGGGCCCCCATCAATTAGTCAAGCCCCCCCTTTTAGGTAGCCAGGGCGCCCTTTTAAAGGTAGCCAGGGCCTCCTATTAAGTTGCCAGGGCCTACCCATTTAAGGTACTAGGTCCCCTTCATTATCCAGGGCGCACTTCCCATTAGTCATGCCCTCTTTAGGTAGGCATGCCCCCCCTTTAGGTAGCCAGGGCACCTTTCCATTAGCTCAAGGACCCACCTTTTAGATAGCCAGGGCCCCCTTCCATTAGTCAGGGACCTCTTTAGGTAGCCACGCCCCTTCCATGTAGCCAGGGCCCCCTTTTGGTAGCCAGGGCCCCCTTCCATGTAGTCAGGGCCCCTTCCATTAGTCAGGGGCCCCCTTTTAGGTAGCCAGGGCCCCCTTCCATGTAGTCAGGGCCCCCTTACCAATAGTAAGGGGCCCCTTTTAGGTAATCAGGGGCCCCTTCCATGTAACCGGGCCCCCTTTTAGGTAAGCAGGGCCCCTTCTATGTAGTCAGGGCCACTTTTAGGGTAGCCAGGGCCCCTTCCATGTAGCTCAGGGCCCCGCTTTTAGGTAATCCTTGCCCTCTCCTGAAGCCAGGGCCCCCTTATTAGGTAATCAGGGCCCCTTCATGTAATAGGGCCACCTTTTAGGTAGACAGGGCCCCCTTTTAGGTAATCAGGGACCCCTTCCATGTTGCCAGGGCCCCACTTTTGGGTAGCTAGGGCCCCCATTCCTATGTAGTCAGGGCCCCAACTTTTAGGTAGCAAGGCCACCTTCATGTGTCAGGGCCAGCCTTTAGGTGAGTTCTGGGCCCTCTTCCATGTAGCCGCTGGGACCCCCTAGTAGTAGTTCAGGGCTTATACCATAGGCAGGGCCCCTTCCATCAGCTAGGGCCCCTTCCATTAGCCAGGGCACCCCTTTTTTAAGTAATCAGGGCCCCCTTCTCATGTAGTCAAGGGCCCCCTTTTAGGTAGCCAGGGCCCCCTTCCATGTAGCCAGGGCCCCCTGTTAGGTATATCAGGGCCCCCTTTCCATGAAGTCAGGGCCCCCTTTTAGGTCGCCTGGGCACAACTTTTAGGTAATCTGGGTACCCCTTCATGTAGGTCAGGGGCCCCCCTTTTAGGTAGCCAGGGCCCCCCTTTTTAGGTAATACAGGGCCCCCTTCCATGCTAGTCTGGCCCCCTTTTAGGTAGCAGGGCCCCTTCTCCATGTAGCAGGGCCCCCCTTTTAGGTAATCAGGGCCCCCTTCCATTGTAGTTCAGGGCACCCTGTTTAGGTAAGCCAGGGCCCCATTTTAGGAAATAAAGGGCCCCCTTCATGTAGTCAGGGCCCACTCTTTAGGTAGCAAGGCATCCCCTTTTAGAAATCAGGGCCCCCTTACATGTAGCCAGGGCCCCCTTCTTAGGTTGCTGGGGCCCCCTTACATGTAGTCTGGGCCCCCATTTTAGGTAGTCAGGGCCCCCTTCCATTATAGCCAGGGCCCCAGTAGTAGTCTGGACCCCTACCATTAGCCACAGGGCCCTAACATTAGCAGGGCCCCCTTCACATCAGCCAGGGCCCCCGAGTAGTTGTCAGGGCCTCTACTCAGCCAGGGCCCCTTCATCAGCCAGGGCCCCCTTCCATTAGGCCCAGGGCCCAGTAGTGGGCCAGCGGCACCGTAGTAGTCAGGGCCCCTTCATCATCCAGGTCCCCCAAGTACGTAGTCAGGCCCTACTCATCAGCCAGGGCCCCTTCCATCAGCAGGGCCCTCTTCCATTAGCCAGGCCCCCTAGTAATAGCAGGGCCCCAGTAGTAGTCTGGCCACCTACCATCAGCCAGGGCCCCCTGTCCATGAGCAGGGCCCCCTTCCATTTGCCAGGGCCCCATTAGTAGCCAGGGGCCCCAGTAGTAGTCCAGGGTCCCTCCATCAGCAGGGCCTTCCATCAGCCAGGGCCCCCATCATTAGCCTGGCCCCCAGTATAGTCAGGGCCCCTAACCATCAGCCGGGCCCCTCACATCAGAGCCAGGGCCCCTTCATCAGCCAGGGCCCCTTCCATTTGCAGGGCCCCCGTGTAGTCAGGGCCCCGTTACCATCAGCCAGGGCCCTCCGCTTCATTAGCCAGGGCATCCCGTAGTAGTAAGGGCCCCTACCATCGCAGGGCCCTTCCATTAGCCAGGGGCCCCCAGTTAGTAGTCAAGGGCCTGCATCAGCCAGGGCCCCCTTCATTAGCAGGGCCCCCAGTTAGTAGAGGGCCCCAGTAGTAGTCAGGGCCCCCTACAATCAGCCGGGCCACCTTCCATCAGCCAGGGGCCCCATTCATTAGCAGGGCCCCACAGCAGCATGCCGGGCCCCAGTAGAAGTCAGGGCCCCTCACCATCAGCAGGGCCCCCTTCTACGCCAGGGCCCCCTTCCATTAGCCAGGGCCCCCAGTAGTAGCCAGGGCCCACAGTAGTAGTCAGGGCCCCTACCATCAGCCAGGGCCCCCTTACATCAGCCAGGGCCCCCTTCCATTAGCCAGGGCCCCCAGTAGTAGTCAGGGCCCCTACCATCAGCCAGGGCCCCCTTCCATTAGCCAGGGTCCCCAGTAGTAGGCAGGGCCCCTACCATCAGCCAGGGCCGCCATCCATTAGCCAGGGCCCCTTTAGGTAGTTCAAAAAAAAACAACAACAAAAAAAAACCAGCCACTTACCTCGCGCCCTCTCCGGCTCCCGGCCGCTCGATCTCCCCGCCGGCTCCTGTCGCCCCCTGCCGCTCGATCTCCCGCCGGCTCCTTATGGCGCCCTGCATAGGCGGCGCGGTGAAGTGACGCCCACCGCGCCACCTACGTAAACCAGTAGGGGCCGGCCCCCGGCAGGCTGAAGGCCTAGCACCTTCAGCCTCCAGGGAGAGCAGCGGAGCGCAGCGCTACTGGCGCGTGCTCCACTGACACCGCGCAGCCCCGGGAGTCGGGAAAATTAGTCCCCAGCTCCCGGGCGGTCTTGAGCGTCGGGACGCAGGTCCGGGCGTTCAGTGACCGATGCGCGCGGGCCCCGGGGAGCGACGGCACTGCCTCCGGGGCCCCCAGGGCTCGGGGTGCCCACCGGGGGTTTTCCCCTTCCCCCGGCGGCCCAGTCCGAGCGGGGCTACAGGAAAAATGTATTATTTTGGCCCGGTGAAAATGACGGTTTCTTGGAGTCACCACAGCTGAAAAACAACGCTTAATTAACCCCTGGATGTAAATTGCGCCAAAGAATTGAGCCACCAAAAAACTACTAGCTTTGTAGCGTGTTACAATGCCATGTTTTTTATGCTACACAACAAAAGATAAAATTTGTAATTAACCTTGCTTGTGAATTAGGCTACAGGAAAAATGTATATATTTTGGCGGTGAAAATTACGGTTTCTCGGAGTCACCACAGCTGAAAAACAACGCTTAATTAACCCTTGGATGTAAATTGCGCCTGTCATGGCGCCATTGTACGGAGAGAGGCGATTGAAGCGATCTGACGGCGCAGCGACCTGTCTCCCTCCTGGGATCCCGCGGGCGGAGATGTGCGACCAGTGAGCCAGGTTACTGAGGAGCCTCCGACCCCGCGATCATCCATCCCGAACACAACATGGCGGCTCACGCTTATCCCGTGTCGGTCACCTTCCATGACGTGGCTGCCTGCTTCTCTGCTGAGGAGTGGGGGGCGCTGGAGGTCTGGCAGAAGGAGCTCTACAAGAAGGTGATGCTGGAGATCCACTCTGCGCTGGAGGCCATGGGCTTCGAGATCCTCAACCGCAATGTCTTGTTCTGTGTTAAGAAGGTGAAGGACCTGTACATGGACATCTGCGAGACGGACAGAGCCATCAGCAGTGCAGCCTCTCCCAAGGACCCCGGCCGAATCATGGGGCTGAAACAAGAGCGGGGCGCCACCTGGACACCTGCCAGAAGAAGGGGGCCAAGTCCACTGCTCACCATGGCTGTAGCCCCGATTTACTGCTGAGGATCAAGCAGGACGACCAAGCAGAGAGCCCCAACACTCGCGCGGGGA
>JAODAL010081471.1:0-11896 GCA_025379985.1 Phyllomedusa bahiana | reverse complement strand
AATTGGGGAAAAAATTTTGGGGGTTGCCCCAAAATCTGAATTCTTCACGCCCCAACCCCAAGCTACCCCTGCCCCCTGCTATAACCTTAGCTGTTACCCAAAACTTTACCCTTTTTTCCCAATTTTAAAAAACCTTTACCCAAAGCATAGCCCTTTTAATGTCTTAACCTCACCCCAAAGCATAGCCCTTTTTTAATGTCTAAAACCCCCAAAACCCCCTAAGAAATAGCCCTATTAATGTCTATAACCTCAACTCTAAGCATAGTCTATTAATGTTATAAAAAAACCCCTTTAGCATAGCCCTTTTAATGTATATAACCGAAACCCTTTTAAGAAAAGCCCTATTAATGTATAAAAACCGCAACTCTAACCCTTCCCCTATTAAGGGTCTTTTTAACCCCCATTTTAACATAGCTCTATTAATGTCTAAAAACCCAACCAAATATAACTTTTTAAACCGCTAAACCTTAACTCCAGCATAGCCCTATTCCTGACTATAACATAAACCCTAACCCATACCCCTTTCCTGCTATAACTTTAAACCCCTAAGCATAGCAATTCCCTAAAACTATAGCCTCAGCCCTAACCTTTTTCCCATCCCCGACTCAACCCTTTAAAACCCCAAATCTTAGCCCTTTTCCCCCAAAAACCCTTTAACCCTAACCATACCCAAATTCCCGACTAAAAACCTTTAAACCCCTAACCATACCCTTTCCCCCGACTGGGAAACCAAAACCCAAAAACCCTTTACCCCCTTTTCCCCGGAAAACCTTAGTCTTGACATTGCCCTACCCCCGACTAAAACCCTTTAAAACCTGAGCATTCCCCTACCCCCGACTAAAACCCTTTAAAATCCTGGCATTGCCCTACTCCCCGACAATAACCTTAGTCTTGAGCATTGCCCTACCCCCGACTAAAAACCCCTAGTTTTGAGCATTGCCCTATTCCCGGACTATAACCTTAGTCTTGAGCATTGCCCTACTCCCCAAACTAAAACCCCCCCTTTTATTCTTGAGCATTGCCCTACTCCCGATTTATAACCTTAGCCCTTGAGCTTTGCCCTACCCCCCACTAAAAACCTTAGTCCTGAGCATTCCCCTACCCCCCGACTAAAACCAAAATTCTTGAGCATTGCCCAAACTCCCCGCCCTATAACCTTAGCCCTTGAGCATTCCCCTTTACCCCTCGACTAAAACCTTAGTTTGACCCTTTCCCCTTACTCCTCAAACTATAACCTTAGCCTTGAGCATTGCCCAAATTCCCCGACAAAACCTTTAATTCCTGAGCATTCCCGAACCCCGACTTTTAACCTTAACCCAAATTTCCCAAAATAGGGGCTGGGGGGTTTAAATAAATGGGTTAGAATGGGTTAAATTACCCTTTCCCTAAACAGCCAGGACTGCAGACTGATATATATATATATATTACCTGCACTGAGACGACATAAAAGAAAACTATCCTATCAGGACAGGTGAGAGTGGTGCTGCCCATGTGGTCAGCTAATGGACTGTTTATGCTGATACACTGTAACAAAATCTCAGGAATATTTAACCAGCCACATGTGAATGCTCTGTCTGTTTAAGGCTTGGTTCACATTTGCGTCCATGGTTCTGTTTGGAACCTCAGTCACAGAGGTTAAATGGGAGACATGGGATCCGTTTCACAACAGGCACCCACGGCGCTCAATGGACCCCATTAGTTACAATCACTCCATCCGTTTCCGCCGTGGTTTCAGTCGTTGTCCAACATGGCTGCTTTCTTCCTATCACAGGATGAGCCTGGTATCGCAGCTCAGTTCCTTAGGCCGTGTTCACACGGCTTATTCAAGCTGTAATTGCGGGACGGATCCCGCCCACAATACGGCTTGAATAAGGGGCGGGGGAGCTGCTCGCCGGCCCCATAGACAATGCATTAATAATGTGCATGTCACTTTCTCCCCCCGCGGCGGATTCTATGAGAACTGTGGATTACCGTAGTGACAGGGACGGATTGGAGCCGTACTGAAGTGCAAATCCGGCGCGCAGTACGGCTCCAATCCGCGCCCAAATAAGCCGTGTGAACATGGCCTTACAAGTGAATAGGACTGAGCTGCAATACCCAACAGATCCTGTGACAGAGGTGGCGCTGTGCCTGAAAGGAAGAAGCCATGTTTATTTAAACCTGGACAACCCCTTTAAAGTGTTTTTTCCACCATGCTGTTTCACAGAGTCACAGACCGCTTCAGACTCACACTTCCTTGTCTGGCTGTGGTTGTTTCTTTAGCCTTGGTTGAAATATATATCCCTGTAAAGGGAATAGATGATGAGTGCAGGAGGTTTATAATTTGTAGTGCACAAGGCTACTGCACTCTAAGGGTAAATATTCTCATTAACTTAGATAAACAAGTGTCTGTGCTAGAGATGAGACTCAGCAGGTTGGACAGCAGCTCCGAGCAAGCAGATAAGAGGGAGAGCAGATACAGGTGGTCGGAAAGCTAGAGAAACTTGTGTGCACTAGCAGTAGATAAAATCTCATTTATCTCCTGAACAAAGCAAAATCAAAACAGCAATGTATTTGGTAACAATCTTCAATTACCTTTCCCTACATGTTAAAAGCTTATTGTTGTAGTGAGAAAACCCACTTAATGTATACAATGCTATCCAGGGGCAGGTGTAGCAGTCACTACCGAATCTTGGAACCTGATGGGGTCCAAAACCCTCTCCACATAAGAAAACACTAGTATTATGAATGGTAGGTGAGGGCCCAGGAAGGTTGCGCCTCTGATGTGATCTACGCACAGGTTACACATATTCCGGTCATACGGTTACGTTTCTGGGATCCGGCTGCTCGTCCTCAGATCTTCATGGGTGGTGGAGGAGCCTGCTCTGTAGGTCCTGATGCTCAGAAGACATGTTCCTTGGGCTGACAGACCTGAGATTGACCGTAATTCTCCTCCATTCTCAGGTCAGACAGTCCTGGGGACATTTCTCAGGTTGTTGTGTTCGGCGGAGGCAGGAGGTGGAGCGGCACAGGGGGGATTTTCTAGAAATGAAGGGAGAGGGGTGTGGAGGTGAGCAGTCATTAAACTGTGAAGTAAAGGGGTCGTTAGAGCTAGAAAGAAAGACACTGCTTACTGTCCCCCACAAAACAGCGGCACTCTTGTCCATGTATTTTTTTTTTTTTAGTATAAGTTTAAAAAAAAAAAGGCTTATTTTTCCAATTTATTTAATTATCTTAACATCCAAAGTGGAGCTGAAAGAATTAATTGTGTCACTTCTCCATCACGGGCCCTGATATAAAGTTTTAGGGTCACAAGGGGTTTTGTTATTTTATTATCCAAAATAACAAAAGTTCATTTTTTTTTTTTTTTTACTAATTGTTTAATAATATTTTAATGAACTGAAAGTTCATTAAAATAGATAAAATAAAAAACAAAAGTTTCTTTTAAAAAACACATATAAAACCCCTAATACTTGAAATTTTTTTTGTCCCCAAAAAACCTCATTTATGAAAACGAACAGAAAATTTGTCCGTTTTTGTCAACAGCAATCAGAGCCCATAGCAACCAATAAAAGGGCTCATAGTAACCAAAACCCATAGAACCCAATCAGGCCCTTTAGCCCCCCAATCAGAGCCCAAGCAGCCAATCAGAGCTCACGGGGGGGCCAATCAGACCCCATACCCACCATAAGCCAAAAGGCAACCAATCAGAGTTTATAAAAACCAAATTTCGACCCCTTTGAAAACCAACAAAAGCTCATAGCACCAATCAGGCCCTTAGCGCCAATCAGAGCTCATAGCACCCAAACAGAGCTCATAGCAGCCATTAGACCCCATACGCCCAAATTCAGCCCATAGAAACCAATCAGACCCCAATAGCAACCAATCAGAGCTCATAGAGCCCAAAACAGAGCACAAGCAACCAACCCGACCCAAATGCGACCAATCAGAGCTATAGGGGACCAATCAGAGCCCTTAGGGGCCCAAACAGAGTCATTTTTAATAATATTTTAATGAACTAAAAGTTAATTAAAATAGATAAAATAAAAAACAAAAGTTTCTTTATAAAACACTTTTAAAAAACCCCAAATACTTTTTTCATCTTGTTTTCAAAAACCCTATGGACCTCTTTTATGAAAACGAACAGAAAGATTGTCCGTGTTGTAAACAGCAATCAGACCCCATAGAAACCCAAATTTCAAGCCCTTTGAAACCAAAATCAGAGCTCATAGCAACCAGGGGCCATAGAACCCAAAATAAGAGCTCAAAACAACCCCAGGGGCCCATACAAAAATCAGACCCCAAGCAACCAGTCAGAGCCCATAAAAACCCAATCAGACTCATAGAAACCCAGTCAGACCCTTTTTAGAAAACCAGCAGAGTTTCAAGCAACCAGTCCCGGCCCAAAAGCCCCAATTTCGGGCCCCTAGCAAAAAATTTAGGGGCTAAAGAAACCCAATCAGAGACCATAGAACCAAACGGGCCCCTTTAGCACCCAATAAAAAGCCCTAGAAACCAAAATCGGGAAGCTCATATCATAAAAAATATGTGCACTGTAGAAAAAATTCTCTCCCCGGGGTTTCTCGGAAAGAAAAATAACCCACAGGGAACAATAAACGGGAAAAAAAAAAAAAAAAAGCGCAGCTGAGATCTTAAAAGTAACGTACCACCAAAAAAAACAGTGGAGATCAAGTGCTCACCTATTGCGGCTGAAAACAAATTAGGGGGAAAAGAAAAACGCGGGTTTCGCTTGTGCCCACCTCCACTGCGGGGGTTCGGGTTTTGTAGAGGCTGCCCCAAAAATTTCCCAGCCTTCGATTCCCCCCGGGACGAAAAGGGAAAAACACACGGCAAACGGATACCAAAAAAATGAAAAGTTTCTGGGAAAAAGGGGAAAAATGTGCAAGCCCCTTAAAGGGGAAAAAAACATCTAAGAAATAATAGTTTATTATAAATGTACATTACGCGTTTTCGCAAGTTAAACACTCGTTTCCTCAGATGTATCAACTGCTCAATTCAAAAAAACTTTATATACTTTCCCTAAATCTAAACAAAATTAAAACCAGATTAGAAAATTTGATTCAATAGCATGTTAATTTAAAAAAAACAACTCATAAATTAGTTTGACTACCACTAGCCCAAATTAAAATTAAGATTCTTTCATAAAAAGAAAAAAATTTCCATTCAAAAAATTTTCATTCATAAAACGTGTATCATAGAAAATAAATAAATGTTTTAAAAAAATATTTAAAAAAATTTCTCTTTTAAAAAAGTAAATTTCACCAATGATAAAACTTTAAAAAGGGGAAAAAAAAAAAACAAAAAAGGGGAAAAAAAAAAATATATATTTATCAGATTAATCAATAAAAAACCAGGCCCCCAAAAAAAAAAAAACAATTTTTTTTCACCACGGGTTCAAAAATTTCGTTCCCAAACCGTTTTGGTTTTAAATGTTTTTTAAAAATTTTTAAAAACCAATACATCCCCACGGCTTTCCCAATTTCTTTAAATTCCCGTTTGGGGACTTCCTCCCGGGAAAATATTCAATTTGGGGTGTATAAACCAATTCTAATTTTTTTGCTATTAAGGGAAAAATCAAAACAGTGTCTGGGAAAACTATGGACGAGTTTACCCATGTTTTACATTTTAGGGGGTTTTCTTTAAAAGTCTGGATAAATTTTTTTGTAGGGCTTCCCTCTTTCTGGGATGCCCCACTGGGGATGTGTAGGTAAATGACAAAAAAAACTAAACAGGAAAAGGGGCACTTTTATATGAAATTTCCCCTCCTTCCCAGCTGATTGAAAACTATCACCTTCTTTTATGAATTGCAAAAAAATTTTCAAAAAAAAGTGGGGGGCCCCATGGGAAAACCCTGTTTTTTTCCTATCTGGATTCCTTTGGCTATGTTTTACAACGGTTTTTTAAAGGGGGGACTAATTTCGTCCCGCAATTTTCCCGTGTGGACGGGGGGGGGGCGGGAAGCGGGGGAGTAAGCAGGGGGGCCCGGGACTTCGCCCGGGCCCTAGACTATCATGTAGCGGCGCGGGATCGCCCCTAGAAAGGGAAAGGTAAATTTTCTCCCCCCCCGGGGTTTGCCGGGGGGGGAGAGGAGACGTAATCCATAGTTCTTTGAGAACTGTGATTTACCGTAAAAAAAAAGGGGCCGTTTTTTGGCCCGTAATTTGGGGGCACTTCGGGGCGTAAATTTCGGACCGAATTTTTGGGCCCCTTTTTTTAAACCTTTTGAACATGGCCTTACTCTCCCTTTTTTTGGTACAACCTGCTTTATGATGGGTTTTTTTTAATTTAGAGGGGGGCCAAGATGTTTTTAAAAGTTTTGGCTCCCCCTGTAAATAAATTTAGGATGGTTTAGAGAGGGTTTTTTTTTAAAACCGGGTCACGTCCCGAGGATATGCCAATGGTTTTTGTTTTTTTTTTTAATTTTTTTTTTTATTAATTTTTTTAATTTCTTTATACTGCGATTTTGGGGTTAAAATAAAACTCATTTTTAAAAGGACTTTTTTCTTTTTTATTTTTTTTATTTTAAATTTTTGTTTTTATTCAAAAATATTTTCGCTTGTGTTTTAGACGCCGCTTTTTCCCGGAAAATCCCGTAAAAATTTTCTGGGAAAACCTTTTTTTAAAAGAATTTTTTAGTTAAAAAATCAGTTGCTCGGGGGAAAATTTTTTCTTTGGGAAAAATTTTTTTTAAAATTTGGAATACTGCCCATAGGGAAAATTTTTTAACCCTTTTCTCGATGGGGTTTAAACTATAAGCCCGGTAGTTTATTTGAATCCGTGGCTTTTAAAATGGGGTTTTCGATTCCAAAAATGGGTTTTTACATAGAGGGAGTCTAGAAATACTATTTCAGTTTTTTTTTGAAATTTAAGCCGTGAAATTTTTAAACCCCGTCGTTTATTTATAAAAAATCCCCAAAATTTTCAAAGGAATCTAGGGGCCCTCCCAAAAAAAACAGAAATCCCCAAAAAACCTTCTAAAATTATTTGAAAATTTTCCAAAAATGGGGTTTTTTTAGACTCAATTTTATAGTCTTTCAAACAAAACCCCTAAACAGGTTGGGCCCGCCCAGGGGGAACTCTTTTTAAACCTGGTTAAAAAAAAGTTTTTTTTTTTTTTTTTTTTTTTGGAGCCTGGTATTTTTTTTTAATCTGAAAATATATATATTTTTTTTCCCCTTTTAGTTTTATTTTTTCCCCCTTTTTTTTTTATATTGGTGAAATTTACAGTTTTAAAGAGTAATGTTTTTAAATATTTTTTTAAACATTTAATAGTTCTATGATACACGTTTATGAATAAACTTTTATAAAGGAAATTTTTACTTTTTATAAATGAATCTTAATCAAGGGGACTAGTGAGATAACTAATTGATGATTTGTTGTTTAAAATTAAATCGATTGAATCTATTATCTAATCTTTTTTAATTAGTGTTTAGATGAGAATGTATATAAATTTTTTTTAAATTTGAGCAGTTGATACATTGGGAAGCGATTTTTTTTAATTGCAAAACGCGTAATGTACATTTTAATAAACTATCATCTCTTGAATTTTTTTATTCCTTAAGCGCTTAGACATTTCCCTTTGCCCAGAGAATTTTTTCAGTTGTTTGGATATCCTTTTTCCCAATAAGCCATAGCAGCCAATCAGACCCCTAGCAAAAAAAAAAAAAAAACCCTAGAGACCAATCAAGCCATAGCGCCCATCAGACCCCCATAGCGACCAATCAGGCCCATAGCGCCCAAATCAAGAAAAATAGGGGACCAATCGAGTCACTTTAATTTTTCCAGAGCTTTTAAAAGGAATGAAAGCGACTTGATTGGTTCCTTAAGGCCCCGTTTGGGTTGCTGTGGCAAAGACAGTCTTGGGGTATGTTCACAAGTGTTTGCGGTACGCCCGTGTGCGCCAAAAGCGCCGGGTGTTTTAAAAGTACGCGCTGGCCGGCACTATTCAAAAGGGCTAAGGGGGGGCCCCTTTAATGTCCAGTATCCCGATGCGAAAGCGCCATGAAGAAGTGACACATCATTCTTTACCCGGCACGTGTTCGCAGGGGGGAAGACAGAGGGTAACAGCTCCTATGACGGCTGTGATTACTGTAGTTATAGGCTGTATTGGGGTGTATTGCAGGCAGCACAATTATACTCTGAAGTACGGGCTCAAAGCATGGTGAAAGAATACCCGTTGACATTTTCGGGAATTAAGGGATTGTTCACACATTGATTGATCTTACCCGCCTGTTTTTTTGGTTTCTTTTTGAATTCAGGGGCGTGTTTACTGTTCCACTGGCTGCAGTAGAAGCCAGGTCGTAGCTAAGAAAAACAGGGCGGGCAGCCTTTCGGGAGAGATAAAACATTCTGTAGCTATAGCAACCAGTGCGGGCACCCTTCGGGAGAGATCACACGGTCGTAGCTATAGCAACCTGTGGCACCCTTCATAAGAGTTTAAGGTCTGAGCTATGGAAAACAGTGCGGGCCCCTATAGGAGGGATCAAACAGGTCTTAGCTATAGAAACCCAGTGCTGGGCCCTTATAAGAGTTTTCTACAGGTGTACTATAGCAAAAGTGGGGGACCCTTCAGGGAGAGATAAAACAGTCTGTAGCTATAAAACCCATGCTGGCAGCCTTCAGGAGAGATGGAACAGGTCGTAGCATAGAAACCACCCCTGGCCCCTTCAGGAGAGATTGAAAGTCTGTAGCATAAAAAGCGCGCTGACACCCTACAGGAGAGATTGAACAGGTCTGTAGCTATAGCAACCAGTGCTGGCAGCCTATCAGGAGAGATCAAAAGGTCTTAGTTAGCAACCGTGCTGGCAGCCTATCAGGAAGATAAAAAGGGTCTTCTATAGCCCCAGTGTACAGCCTTCGGAGGATTGAACAGGTTTATTTAAAGTGACCTGAGGAGCTGATGAGCTCATACAAGAGGGGGTATCTAGGAATAGGAGGACACGTTAATGGACACATTTTGCAAAGTATTGTTTGTGAAAGATCTTTAAAAAAAAGCAACCCTTGTAGTGAGACAACCCCTTTAACCCAATTAAGGGGGCCGTTGCCTCGGTGTTATGCCTTTTTCTGTGGAAATCATCAGGGTACCGAAAAAAAAGGCCCCTTTGGCTCCGTGACAGAGCAAGTCAAAGCGGCGTTTGGTTCCCAAAATTTCTGTGACTGTCCCATTCATCTAGCGAAATCCATGGGGTTGTGTCGGGCGGTCCCCATACCTCTTACTGACATTTGATTACATTTACATACTCTTCGAAAAGGAGGATGGAATGGGTTTACACAGGAGTTAATGAAACCCTCCATCGCTGCCATTTTAGTACTCCTATTACACCAATGTATTGCAGTACAAGGCACAAGTGATCACGTCCCTTAGAGGAACTAAAAGAATAAAGAAAAAAAAATTTAAATATAAAAAATGACAAGTTCAAAACACCGCCTTTTTCCCCTTTAAAAAAAAAAAATAAAAAATTCACATATCAGCATCCCCGCTCCGTTAAAGCTCGGTCTTTTAAAATGTACTTTTTTTTTTCCCCCTTTATGAAAAACCCGTATAAAACAAAAACCATTACCCCACGCATTTTTTTTTTGGGCATTTGCCTCCCCAAAAAATAGATTTAGAAAAAAAGTGCAAAAAATCCCCAAATGATACCCAAAAAAAAAACACTCGTCCGCAAAAAAAAAGTCCTCCCACATTCCTAAAGGAAAAAAAAAAAAGTTTTTGGTTTTCGGGAAATGGGTCCGAAGCGCAATTAAAAAAAAAAAATTTTTTTTTTAAATTTTTAGTAAAATGCAAAAAAAAATTTAAAAAAAAAAAGGAAAAGTTTAAAAAATTTTTTTTTTCGTGGAATGTCCCCACCTGCAGAAAAAGTAACATGTCATTTATACCCAACAGGGAATTTTATAAAAAAGAAAAAACTCAAAAAAGGGCAGTTTGTTTTTTTTCACATTTCACCCAGCAATTAATTTTTCCCCATAAATTCTATGGCACGGTCAATGGGGACCATTAAAAAAAATACATTTGTATCTTGTCC
The DNA here is from genome assembly GCA_025379985.1 of Phyllomedusa bahiana. Taxonomy (NCBI): domain Eukaryota; kingdom Metazoa; phylum Chordata; class Amphibia; order Anura; family Hylidae; genus Phyllomedusa; species Phyllomedusa bahiana. The sequence continues at coordinate 1,874 of JAODAL010081471.1, read as the reverse complement.
GAAAAAATTTGCCCTTATCTATGTAGATACAAAAATAAAAAACACTTGGCTCGTGGAAGGGGGGGGGGGGAAGGAAAAGTTAATGTGACGTCAAAAAAAGTGAAAGTGACATCAAGAAAGACAACATAATACCCCAAAACGTTATACACAGCATATATTATATAATATAACCAAAATACTTATTTATACACATATGCTAATATATAGTCACCAACAAAATTATATATATATATATATATAATTTTTATATTATATATATATATATATAATATATATACAACACACACATATACATATAAACACCCCAATATATATATACATATTTATTACACACATCATACAATATACACACCACATTATATAAACGCACAAATATAACATAACAACATATACGTAACACACACATATTATACAGCACATACATTTACATCACCACATATACTCACACACATATATAGATATTATAATATAATATATTTTAATATATATATAGGTGGACTTTAATGTTATATTGCTGAGTCTGCTTGGGGTCTTGTGGTACGTATCTTAATTTTTTATTAGTTTCAATGAGGAACTATCTATATATAAACCAAGTGGGGCAGTTTGATCATAGGCATTTTTTGCAGAATATCTTTTTTAAAAAAAAAAAAAAAGCTAAAGGCAAAATAACAAATCTAATTTTTTTTTTAACAATAAAAGGGGCCTATAATGACATTTAAAACAGAAAAATATAAAACTAGTCAATAAAAAACATCTGTTTTAAATTTGGGACAATCATTTTTTGAATATTTTAAAAAATGGGTTTGCAAGTCTTGGGGTGTGTTACACGGCAAAAAGGGAAAAAATGTTAGATTCTTTATAAAAACGATAGTATTTTTACCATTGTGGGGGGACCCCCAGTCTTTTGGGGCATTTTGCGGTCCATTTTCGAATTTTGTCCAGCCCTTTAAAACGAAATGTACTAGAATGCGGCGTTAACACGGTGGATTATAGCACAGGTTAAAATTATTTTTAGGCATCGTTTTTAACTCTGACCAAGAAAATCCGAGCTATGTAGACACAGCTCGGATTTTCTTTGAAGTCTATGGGATGGTTTCAGTGGTTTTTTTTTGGGAAACGAAATACTGAATGCTAAAAAAACCGCCCTAAACCAAAACCCTGTAGAAGAGACCTTAGGACTTGGTCTTCAAACGCGGCCCTCCACGTTGGGAAAAATAAACTCCCAATGCATTTTTTATAATAACTGGGGAATGTGGGAGTTTAGTTTTCCCCAAAAGCTGGAAGGCCGCTTTAAGACCCCTGCCTTAGGTTTTCACACGGCGTAATTGCAGCAGATAGTACGCGCCCCATACGCGGGTGTATTGGGAGTCAGGATAGCCCTATTCCCGAACACAGGGTTTCCTGGCAGCCCGCTGGCCCCCCTTGACGGGATTACAGGCGGGCTAATCGCCGTGAATAATGACATGTCATTATTCCCCCCCCGTTCAATATAATCGTATTTTAAACGGGGGGGACGGGCGTGATCCTAGTTCTCTATGAGAAATGGTTACCGTAATTGCGGCGCACATGTAGCATATATAACGCCAGTCATGGCGAAATGGCGCCGAAATTAAAGTGTGAACATACCTTAAAACCCCATTAAAACCTAAGTATTTATAAAAATTTTTCAGGGCTGTTCTAACTCCAATTTTTCGAGATGGAAACAGTGGTAACGTGATTGTAAGCAGAATTACGAAAAAAAGAAAAAAAGCAGCACAGCAAAAATCACAAGTAGTGCTTTATCACCCCAAACATACAGTTACAAGCTTGAAAAAGGCTCCCCGGAAGCAGGGGGGGCCAATTTGGGCAGTAGGGGGCATTTCTTTCAGGGGGCC